>JAHXMU010023444.1:0-16347 GCA_019455685.1 Philornis downsi | reverse complement strand
AGAGCGCTCGCGTGGCGTGTATTGTTCCATGGTAAAAATCTGCTTGACCTGACGCTTCAAACGCGGTATGTCATTAAGCGATCTGACATCTCTGTCGAAAGTTATGGCGTTGCCAGGTAGGTCCGTCGAATATGGGCAACCCTGTATTTATGATACTCTTAAATTAAATAAAAATAAAAACAAAAAAAAATGGACAAAATGATCTCTTATAATAAAGTTATTGAAATATATGTACAATGTTTATTTTATAAAAAAAAAATAACTACCTAAAAATTTAAGTTTTTTTTCTTTTTTTTTTAACAGTAGCATATAATGCACTAAGTGAGCGCAGACTTATTACACTAAGTGTATATAAAATAGAATTGCATTTTCTATACAATAAAAAATATATGAAATACGTCGATTAAACAAAAGTTATTAGAATTTCTCATTGTTGAAAAATTAGTGCGTCACCATGTATAGCATTCTAGAAGCTGTGAAAATAATTCTTATTTTAGAGTGATTTACTCTTTTTTTTTTTGCTGGCTGGTCTTTGTGTATAAACTTACAGCGTTTATACTTATAATAATTTGAAATTAAATTAGTTAATACTCAATTTGTACTTCAAAAATGTACTTAATTTGAATTGCCAATCAATGTACAGGTCGTATTCAATCGTGAATTGAATTTGCTATGCTATGCAATTTACTTGTTACCTATTGTGAATTGATTAATGAATTGTAAAAAGATAAATTGTAAAGGGACAAGTTAGTATGCCAAAAACGGCACTTCTTTGCATCACATCAAAGCGAGTAGTCATTTTTACCCTCATCTCGAATTCTACATTAAAATTACTTATTATAACGTGACCCTCTCTACGACGGCACTCCTCTAACCGCAAACGAAAATTATTGAAAACTTTCCTTCAGTAATACTGGTGTAATGGCTGCCAGTTCACCACGGATATTCTCCTTGAGCTGAACGATGTTTCTTGGATTATTACTGTAGACTTCGTGTTTGAGGTATCCCCACAAAAAAAAGTCAAGAGGCATCAAGTCTGGACTACGTGGGGGCCATGGGATATCACCTCTTTCGAAATCAGTCTGCCAGGGAACATCTGCTTCACCACCGCCATAGAGTCATTTGATGTGTGACAGGTAGCTCCATCTTGTTGAAACCAAGTTCTGGAATTCACTATTCTTGAGCATTCAATTTCTGGGGCCAAAAATCCGTCCAACATCTCAACATAGCGTTCCGTATTAACCGTGACCTTTTGGTCCCGCGCATTTTCGAAGAAAAAAGAACCAATTATTCCTCTGCCAGAGATTGCTGCCCATACTGTCACTTTAGGACTATGCAATGGTTTCTGGTGTTTGATTTTGGGATTTTCACTGTTCCAGTAACGACAATTTTGACGGTTTACGAACCCATTCATAAGGAAATGAGCCTCGTCAAGGAAAAGGATATTATCAAAATTGGAAAATCGATTAAGCATTTCATTAGCAAATGCGAGTCTTGCTATGAAGTCAGACTCTTCCAATTCTTGTGTTAATTGCAGTCCTAGATGTTCTTGGGCGACCATTTGCTTGTGGTTTAAATGTTGAACCGGTCTCTTCAAAACGCTTTACCCATATTTTAATTAAATTAGCACTCGGAGCTTCACTAATTCGCCGTAGTCCATATTCAGCACAATATAGTCGCCTAGTAGCAATATATGAACGAGAGTTCTCGTAAAATGCGCGACGCTTCCCGTCGAAGTGATTCATAGCGACTAAAACTCCATGAGCCCGCGAACCCAACGATGTAGGTGCACCCCGCCCGCGCCTGTTCTACCCCGGAAAAAAAAAAATGATGCAATATGCACGTTCTATTGCGCCACCCTGTAGATCAACAGTTAGATAGAGATACAGCAAAAATAAAAATCAGTATCGATGTAGACGAATTGTCGAAACACTACCGAAATAAGAAAACAGTGAATTAGATAGAAATCCTCAACAGAAAAATAATTCGAAAAATATATCATCGTTAATTGGGAGTATCGGCATCATATGCATTTTAGCGGTTTGAGCTGCGTATCGAAGACGACATGATTAAGCGAATCAAAATGCAGCGACTAAGTTGACCTAAACCCTTCACTATGAGAATTTTTGGAAAAAAAGCTCTTTACCAGGAGGCGTAGAGAAAGGCAAAGGATTAGGATTGGATTAAAACACGTCCAAAATTAGCGGCGATCAATTGGAGAAAGGGACGCCAATGACCGCAATTATTGGTATTATGTTCTAAGTGCGGCTATAATATCAAATCCCGGTCCGCAGCTAACTAAGTATGCCAATTGTTTTCGCTTTCAGACTATTAACTACAATCGGAATGTTCCTACAAATGGTCTCTTGGGCTATACAAATTCAATACTTATTTCAATAAAATAAGATACGGAAATACTACTTTGCAGACGGTGATTTGTAAGAAAATTTTCTCCTTAATAACTGTTGCATAAGCCGCATGTTGAGAGTGAGAGCAAGAGTAGATCTCGTCCATGGTGGCCAAATTCTTATCGACCACACTAACCGACCTGACGTACAGATGGTGTTAGTAGTCTGAAAAATTAGTTTGAAAACAATTATTTTGCTGAAAAGTGGCAACTTTGTAAAACATAAGTTTTCAGTTTCAAGGCGCCACGTTGTTTAGTATTTTTGTTAGAGCCATCAGGAGCAAACCATCTCAGCCAATTTGTAAACATGGAAAAAAATGGTCACCGTTATGTAATTCAATATTTCCATTTAAAAGGAACCAAGGAACCAACCAATGTTAATGCCGAGCTAGATTCTACTCTGGGTGAATCTGCTCCTTCGCTTGCTACTATAAAATTTTGGGTTGCAGAGTTTAAACGAGATGGCACGAGCTGCCAAGACGAATACCGTATTGATCGACCGGTTGAGATGACGACCAGGCACGGTTAAGAAAATCCACAAAATGATATTAGATGACCGTCGACTGAAACTGCGTGAGCAAGTTGAAATGACAGGCTTTTTAAAAAATGCTATACACCGTATATTTGCAGATGAGAAAACTAGGCGCAAAATGGATGCCGCATTTGCTTTCAATAGAGCAAAAACAGCGTCGTGAACATGTTTCAGTACAGTGTGTTACGACTATAAAATGTTGGGTAGCAGAGTTTAAACTAGATCGTACGAGCTGCCAAGATGAACACCGTAGTCATCGACCTGTTGAGGTGACGACCAGACCGGTTAAGAAAATCCACAAAATGATATTAGATGACCGTAGCTGAAGGTGTGAGAGTTAGCCGAAATGGTAGGTTTTCCAAAAAGTCTATAGGTGCCGCACTTGCTTTCATGGGAGCAAAAACAGCGTCATGAACATGTTTGAGTAGAGTGTTGGGCGATGTTTAACCGCAATAATCATGGATGAAACATGGATCCACCACTCTACACCAGAGACACAGTAGCATTTAAAATAGTGGACTAGAATGCGAGAATTGTGTCCAAAGAAGGTGAAAACGGTCCCATCTGCAGGCAAAGTCATGGCGTCTGTGTTGAAGAATGAGCATGGAACTATTTGTATTGATTATCCTTAAAAAGGAACAAATTATCAGCGACGAATATTATGCCAATCTATCTATGGCAGCGTTTAGGTGACGAAAAAAGGTCGCATTTGGCGAAAAGAAAGTGTTGTTTCATCAACACAATGCTCCAGTTCACACATCCACTATTGCGATGGCCAAAATTTACGAATAAGTTCGAATTGATTTAGCTCTCTCGGGCTATTTTCTATATCCAAACTTGAAAAAATGGCTGGGTGGTAAAAGACTTGCCAACAATGGAGAGGTGGACTCTGCGGTTGATGGCTATCTTAAGGAGTTCGACAGTTCATACTATAAACAGGGTATAGGAGCCATTGAATATCGCTGGAAAAATTGTATCGAGCTAAAAGGGGATTATGTTAAAAAATAAAGAAAAATGCTAGCAACTTTTTTATGGCTTCTTTGCTGGTCGGCTAGTTTTGGGGCTGCCTTCGTAAGCCGCTCAGACTGAGTAGTTTTGATAGCACCCACATTACCTGAGTTTAAATATGCCGAAAATTTGTGCTTACCTTTCACTTATTTAAATTTTTAGATACAAATCAGGATAATTTTGTTTTTCGTTTTGCAATTTTATATTTGCAGAAGCTAAAAGATAAATAATAGGATAAGAATGGGGTACTGCCAATATTGGTTAAAACTAAATTAGTATAGTTTGCGTATCCAGTCCCTTTACAGCGTAAGCGCGCCGGATAATGCTCGGTGGGTTGCAGCAAGAATCGACTCCTATTATCGTTCGAATGCATTGCTTTAAGACATTCAATTTTGTTAGTTTCGTTTTGTAAACCTCTTAGTTGCAAGTCAAGAGACTTGGGGGCAAAATGAACTTACGATTTTTTGAGTTTAGCATATTGGTGAACTTTCGCTACAATTCTGCCATAATGCACAAGACAATGTGATAAGTTATACTATCCTGCTGATAATACTTGAAATCTAAAATTATTTCACCATCTACACGTAACATCTTTGTAGAAATATTCAGAATCTATCAACATTCTATACGAGTATATCAGGAGGAGTAAAAAGAAAACTTTTTTTTTCATGTTAATGAAGACTTTATTTAGTATAGTTCGAATGATTCGATTTAGCACCATTTTGTTCGATAACATGTCGCCATTTTGAAGGTAATTCCATTATGCCTCTCATGGAAACCGGCGTCTCTATTGGCAAAAAACTGGGACAATCGATTTTCACAAGTTTCCCTTGAGACGAATAGTTCACAAGCAATATTAGTAACAGGTGGTAATCACTCGGTGAAAGGTCCAAACTATAAAGTGGGTGCATAAGGAACTCCCAATCAAGCTCTCGGAGCTCCTACCGATTGGCTATCGATGTGTTTGGCCTGTCGTTGTCCTGATGGAACACAATTCATCTTCTATTGGTTAAAGTTGGCCGCTTCTAGGCAATTGCTTCCTACAGATGGTTCAATTGTTGGCAATACATGTCTGGGAACAGCTCATAGTAAATCATTCCCTACCAATCTTACCAAATACTTAGAAAACCCTTCAAGATCGTAAATCTTGGCTAGGCCACCGTTTACAGAAATACACCGTGGTTCAAAAACTACCGTTTTCGTTTGATGATATCGTAAGTGATCCACTTTCCAACACCCATCATCGTCCGCTTCAAAAATGTCTCGATTTTGATGCAATTCGGAGCGATTTGCAATAACTCACGTGACGTCCTTGCATCGAGTTTCTTTTTGTATCCAGCCTTATTTGAATGATTCCAAGCGGTTTGTTGTGCAATATTTAGGTGCTTAAAAGATGGTTGAACTTCATGATTGCCCGCATTTTGTCGATATTTTCGACAATTAGCCTTCTAGAGGGTGACGCACATTTGACATCAAGATTTTCGGAACTGAATCGGCTCTTAGCTGGTGTCAATCTTTGACGCATCCTCAAACAATACTAAGTTAAGCAACCACAAAATCGGCTGAATAGTTTTTTAAGTACGGAATCTTACGCTGAATGGCGTTAGAAATATCTAACATAAACCGACCGCATTTATACAACGCGAGATACAGCTTATATTAGGGAAATAGTGAATTTCTTTTAACTTTACGTTACACGGGGTGGCACACCAATTGTGCTACAATAAGAAATTCAAATAACTTTTTTTAATCAATATATTTTTTTATTTTTTTTATTATATAGAAAATCCAATTTTATTTTATATAACTAATTAGTTTTGAAGATTATAGACCGCAAATGACCTCTATGCTCATTCATGCATATGAGACACCAGTTCAGAAAATTATTCATTGCATGATCGCCTCAATTATTGTTTTAATACACTGCTTCAATTCAGTCAAATTCTTTGGTGTCGTTTTTTACACCCCTGGCTTGATATAACCCAAAAAAAAGTCTGATGCAGTCAAGTCAAGTGATCTTGGGGGATAGCGAAAAGTTGAGTTTCTGGATATTAATGTGTTTATGTGTACAGCCATGACCGGTCTGGCTCTGTGTACAATTGTTTCATCTTGCCGGAAGCAAATGGGGATACGTCTTTGGCACAGTTGTGGCTAAAAAAATCTCCTCCAACATCTTGGAATATCAGTCCCCATTGACATTGACTTTGTGTTTGTAGCACGAATCGTGTGCCACCCTGTATATTATTCATATTTTGATATTGTAGTGAACTTTTATTTTAAAGGCAATGTTTAGGACATTTTCGTCAACGAATTCCTGTTTAAAGATCAGTGCGGAAATTTCATTCAAATGAACTGTCATACATTTATTTACTTTCTTCTGACGTGGTTTTGTGTTGGCGCAAAAGTGTTGGTGTTACCAGATGGAACATATTAATTATTATGTTGTTGTTAAAAATGTTCCGAATTAAGAACAATAACAGAAGCAAAATTAGAACTTACCGAAGATCTTTGATTAGATTTATGCCAAATTTATGGTATCCTCAAGGGCGTGCCACTATAGCTCATTTTCGTTCGTAATACCAAGTTCACTAAATGCCCAATGTGTTCTAAATTGCGCCGAATTCAGTGCAATGGAATAAAAGATATGAATCTAAACATGTGTGATTTAAAGTATATAATCTATATGGCAGTTACCGGAGACAGCGAGGCTATGTGGTCTGTTTTTTCTCAAATTTTGTCTATTTTTATAATGTGCAATACAATTAACAAAATCGTAAGTAATTGCGGCCTATATATTAGGGATTACAGAGCAAAATTAAATTCCGTTCAATCGATTTAGTTGCTTAGAAAAGGGTAAGGTAGTGTTTTCTATTTTTATTTTAGAACTCGCATAAATTGTGCCAAATTTGACTAAATCCAATGAAATATAAATGAAAAAATATGAAGCTTTCATCAATATGGGTTAAATCGATCATTTGTATGGGAGATACTAGGAGAGGGCGTAGTTAGATTTTTCCAAATTTTTGCAGAGAATTATTGATCAATATAATGAACAGCAATCTCAGCTACGGCAGCTTAATAATTATTACAGAGGAATGATTAAATTTCACAAAATATGAAGCTTTCATCAATATGGGTTAAATCGATCATTTGAACGGCAAATACCAGGAGAGGGCGTAGTTATATTTTTCCAAATTTTTGCAGAGAATTATTAATCAACATAATGAACAGCAATCTTAGCTACGGCAGCTTAATAATTATTACAGAGGAATGATCAAATTTCATAAAATATGAAGCTTTCATCAATATGGGTTAAATCGATCATTTGTACGGCAAATACCAGGAGGGGGCGTAGTTAGATTTTTCCAAATTTTTGCAGAGAATTATTGATCAATATAATGAACAGCAATCTAAGCTACGACAGCTTAATAATTATTACAGAGGAATGATTAAATTTCATAAAATATGAAGCTTTCATCAATATGGGCTAAATCGATCATTTGTATGGGAGAAGATACCAGGAGGGGGCGTGGTTAGATGTTTCCCTATTTTTGCAAAGAATTATTTATCAATATAATGAACAGCAATCTAAGCTACGGCAGCTTAATAATTATTACAGAGGAATGATTAAATTCCGTAAAATCCAATAATTTGTGTGAGAGCTACCAGAAGGAGTGTAGCATTTCAGTCAGTCTCCATTTTGAGACTGTATTTCAGTAACCGCCCCAAGTGTACCGAATTTTCTTACATCCAGTGCTGCTGAACAGATATGAATTTGTAGGTCAAATCAATAGTATGAGAGTCATGTTTAATCGGTCGGTTTTTTTCTATTATATTCTGTCAAGGATTATAGACCAAATATTGGACAAAAATTTAAATACTGCTGTATATGAGTTAGGACTTACAGTGAAAAGGTTGAATTTGGTAAAAATCGTTCAGCATATATGGGAGTACCAAAAATGGTGGAACGATATACCTCATTTACAATCTCCGGCTACGATCTGGCAATATATTAAACTTTGTCGAGCTTTAAAAGCTTTCACAAAGTTTTCCGGCAATAATCGCGTCTGTTATCCATACAGCCAGACAAATGGATATCGTTCAATCTTTTTAAAAAGTTTTCGGAACACATTTGGTTAAAGGATAATTGATACTTTCGAAGCTTCCTTTGGGTGTTGCATTTTGGCCGTATCAAACAATGTATGCCTTCGTTTTCTTTCGGGTAAAGGCATAAAATGAACTTGAATGAAATGACCATGACAAAGTCACTATTATAGATAATGAACATTTTCAGAAACAAATTTGGTTTATATTGAATTCATGTATCAAAATCTTTGCAATTTATCTAGTAAGAAAAAGGTTGGCAGTTTATTTAACTTTTCCAAACTAAATAACAGATTTTCTTAAAGAAACTTTGCTGTATTGAAAATCGGAAAATCTTTTATCGTCATAAAATGATTAAACTGATATTAATTTGTTCTTTTGAAATGTAATTGTTACAAACATCCATATCCATTTAGTATACCATAAGTCTCAATGGAACTCACAATAGTGGCAAACTGGAATGGGCGTTGGCAATGCAGACAATAACACTCTCTATTTCTATGCAATCTCTTGACAAAACCATCCTCTCGTTCACTGCCACCCACTGTGCAATAAAGATATTTATTTATCTGAATCTGATGACGACAACCGAGTCTTTGTTGTTGCTGCGTGCCATTGTAGCTGCTGCAATTGATGGTGACGATAAAAAAAGGGACACATCTAATAACTTCTCGTTTTACCCAAATGATGGTTCGACCGAAATACGACTTTTCATTCCATGTGACAGACAATTTCTTTAAATCCCTTAATCTCCCAGAGGTAAAGAGCAGAAGTGGGAAAGTGTGTTAGAGAGAGAGAGAGAGAGCGAGATAGAGAAAGAGAGTATTGACATTCACTTCAGTGAATGGCATGTGAGGGAATATTTCATTTTATCAGTTGTTTGGGTCTTCTTCTTCTTCTGATTAGCAGCACCACAAACCGAATCGAATGACAGAATATTTAGTAAACCTTAAATTTTGTTCGGAATTTTGTTTGTGACTTTAACGTTAATGTCAATTCCATTGGATAAGTGTGGTTGTGTGTTTACATGTGGATAGGCGTATGGGTGAGAGTGTGAAATCTCCCACAAGGCTATTCCATGTAGTCGTCCTTAAACTTTGAGGGGGATATTTTTGTTTTCTAATGGAGATGTTTAGGGCTTTGTGTCTGTCTATACAAGGGGGAGCTAAATAATTTGATTTGATGCTCTGGATAAGTGCGCTTAATTGAAAGTCACAACAACTTCAATTAATTTGGAACTTTATATGAACGTCGTGCTGATGTTTGGGTGTGTACGTAAATAAGTTTTCAGAAAAACAATTTTAAATAGACATATGATATATTGAAAAGGAATATGTGTCAAATATCACGAAAATTGTTATGCTCAATTTGCGGTTATTAGTTTTTACATACATATTAAACATTTTAGAAATACAAACAGGAAAATCGCAATCATATTTCTTTTTTAATTTTCTGAGAATTGGCAAAAGAGAGAGTTGGGGAGTGAAGACACAAACTTAGGATGTTCTAATCGATCCATCATTTCAAAACTAATTAAGGGAAGAAATCGCAGAAACAAACAAGCAAACTGACTTCTGTTCATACCATGATATGGTGGGATATAGAAGAGTTTCACACACTCAGTGAACTTACACGCATTCTATTTTTAGATTCACTCAATGGCACCTACAGTTTAATGACGATTATAAGCGTTATAGTTTACAAGACTTGTCGATTACTCGACTACTCGAAGTTTTCGTCAGACACATCGACGTGACTGTCTCTTAAATAATGATAGGTGACTGTATGCGGGATTGAACTCGCGGTCATGCGGGCAATAGTCAAATGTTTCAACCACCGCACCATGGTTGGTCATTTAGCGAACTTGCAGTCTTTCTAATTTTGTATTAAATAAAAGGAACTCACTATTTATTGACAATTCCGAACGGCAATTTGCGAAGCTCTCATTAATATTGAAGATTACTCGAATATTCAAAGCTTCCGTCGCTACTTTGAGGTGACGGCCGTTCAAAGAATGAAAGAACCTCAGACACCTAGTACAGTCTAACCTCGATATAACGTGGCTCAAGGGGATTAGAAAAAAAACGTTATATCGAATAATTCGTTACAATGAGGTTCGTTATATCGATGTGAAGTTGCACATATATTCGTTATAACGAGGTAATAGAGCCGTTACTCTAATGCATGCTGCTTGGCGACTACGAATGTTGATTAATTGATGGAAAACGTTATGTAAAGGTTGCAGTTCGCCAAAATTCGTTAAATAGAGGTGAATAATTTTTTCTTTCGATAGCTTGCAATGAATGAAAAAAACGTTATAACGAGGTTTTTTGGGAAATGTATTCGTAATAGAGAGGTTTATTTTGTATTAGATTTTACGGAGCGTTGTAGCGGATTTAAAAAAAAACGTTAAATCGAGGAAATCGTTATGTTGAGGGTCGTTTAGGTTTAGGTTAGACTGTAATAGGATTTGAACTCACGGTAATTCGTATAAAATAATTTCAGTTTTGTTTCGTCGGGATGATTTGTATGGAACAAAAAAAAAACAGAGAAAGATTGTGATGCATCATTGATATTGAGCCATTTCTAAGCACTTCTGCGAACGCATTTTATGTCCAATAATTCGCAATCTTATGGATGTTTCGGCGATGGTCTGATCATTTATCACACCATATGTAAAAGAAAGAGAGAAGAAATGTACAGGAATAAATGTAAAATCTGAAAAATTCTGTCAAAACGTTAAAGGAAGGATTTTTGTATGTGACTGCCCTCCTACAAGGAAAATGAATGCGTTTTTAGGCTCGGAAGTCAACACGCCAATTATGGAATACGCCAAGGAGAGCCAACAAGCAAACCTCTGGTCTTAGTCTGAATGACAAAAAAAAAGTTGGAAATGCCGACGAACTGCTAAAAGAGTTCTTCAAACCGGTGGCAGTGAAGTAATAATGAACATAAATCAATTCGTGGACAGTGACTGACTAAACGAATACAATCCACATGATTGAAAGGCGATAAAAATGTGTATACCAACTATCACGAGACCACTCTCTATTAGATAAAATAAACTAGATAAAATAAACGAAGTATTTCCCAAGTGCATAGTCTGTCAACTGACCTTTTTAATATTAGGTACCTACTTATGGACACGGTAAGAAGGGAAACTGTAACATACTAGACTGGCACCTTTAACAAATATCAAAATAGCATCACATCCTAATGATACTGCCACTATTAGTCAAAAACTGTTAGATGTTAAAGCAGTCTTCTCATGAAGAAGGAGTGATAAAAGTATGTATGTCAATATTTCCCTACTCACGTCGAAAGCGAAAGAAGCAAATTCGTATACTTTCGGTAATAGTTCAGTGGCATCACACATTTTTCCAATGATAATATTTAATAACCAGACGTTACTGCAATCTTCTTAAGTAAAATCATTTGGGATGATGCCGGGTTGACCATATTTTGGTTTCAAATGTAAAGTTAAGTAAAACATACATAAAGCTATGATTTCGATGAAACGTTTATTTCATTATAATGCTTGGACTCTTGCCATTATGTATGAAATGCAATGACATTTTAATGACCGCCCCTGAATTGGTTGCAGCAGTGGATCCTTTTGAGGAAGTTTTCGAAAAAATACGGACCAATGGCACCTCCAGACCACAATGCGTAACAAGCAGTCACATTTTCTGGAAGCAGTGGCTTTTTCACAATCACTTTGGGGTTTTCCGATCCCCATATGCGATAATTTTGGTTACTGACGTAACCACCGAGGGAGAATTGTCCTACTCATGTCGGCATCATACGGGATATACATTCGCTACTTTGTTTCTGATTGAGGTTGTTATTCCTGCGATGATGGGCCTTTACCGAATTGAGGACAGTTGAATATCCTATATAGACGGATAATAAGAATAAGAAGAACAATTGGATCTACCTTACGGCTCATTATGACGTATTTTGCATTTGGATTTGCAGCTCCATCCATATAGAGTCCAATTCACGCAACAATTAAAGCTGACTGACCATTAACAACGCCGTAGATATGTTGATTGGGTGCCACAGCAACAGAAAACTTTTGAATGGAAAATCCTAAAAATAAGGTTATTCTCGTATTCGGGAAATATCTGCAATTCTCTAATCTGGAATCGAAATTTGGCTGCATGGTAGCAGAAAGTAGTCAAGCAAAATAGAAATATACTTTTTAATTTCTATATTTCAATACCTAATTTTATATTTAAAACCTAATTTTGACAAGTCATCAATATATAATTTAAATAATAATGGCCCTTGCGAGACACCACAAATTACAACATGTTTCTTTTACTCTGCACAAAATGCTGCAGACTGCTTAAACAGTAGCTGTGTTTCACGAGAAAATCTGAAAATTCCAAGTTTTCTTATCAATATATCTTAATGAAGTAGATCAAAAGCTTTTGACAAATCTTAAAACACACCGGCAACACCTCTGTATCCCGCATCCAAACCACTACAAATACAATCTACAACATTAACAACTGCATCTCCAGTACCTGTACCCTTTCTAAACTTTAATTTAATTAAATAAATTTAAACTCGACCTTAACACAGGCACAGCTTAAGGCTATCAGGCTCGAAATCCAGGCTATGTAATTATATTTCGAGACGAAGATGAATGTATTAATAGACTCCTTGTGCAAGGACTTTGACTCCAAATTGAAGAAAGTGGAGGAAAAATTGGAAAGCAGTTTCAGCACACCTACGGCAACACTATTCAGAAACTAATGATACAAAACGATATATATTGGAGACGGCTTAATAGATCTGATATTATCATTCGTCGATTGCCTGATGGTATACAATATTTAAGACAGCCAATTGCGAAGATAGCAGCGTTTTGTATAATTGTCTTAAATCCATTAGATGTACAGCCAATTGCAGGATATATTTCGAGACAAAAATGAGCGAATTAACAGACCCCTTGTGCAAGGACTTTGACTCCAAATTGAAGAAAATGGAGGCAAACAGTTTGAGCAGATATACGGCAACACGATTTAGAAGTTAATGATTCCAAACGATATATTGCGGAGATGACTTAGTAGATCTAATATTACCATTCGTTGCTTGTCTGATAGTATACAAGATTTAAGGCAGGCCATTGTGAAGATAGCAGCATTGCGTGCAATTGACTTAAGTCCATCAGATATACAGCCAAATGCAGGATATGCAATTATATTTCGAGACAAAGATGGGTGAATTAACAGACTCCTTGAAATCCAGGATATGCAATTATATTTCGAGACAAAGATGAGCGAATTACAAACTCTTTGTGCAAGGACTTCGACTCAAAATAGAAGGAAATAGAAGAGAAAGTAAGAAACTGAAAGAAACATGATTTATAAATTGGTTATACAAAACGATATATTGCGGAGATGACTTAATAGATCTGATATTATCATTTGCTGCTTGTCTGATGATATACAAGATTTAAGACAGCCGATTGTGAAGACAGAAGCATTGCGTACAACTGACTTAAGTCCATCAGATATACAGCACTGCTGTTAGATGGCTCGAGGAAAATCAGTTTTATTAAAGCTGAACTCGGTGTATACTTGAGATCGCATTATGGCTAATTGTTATCGTGGTGCTACCCTAATTCTAGGAAATATTTGACTATGAAAGCTCCAAATAAAATATATTTCAATGATCACTTGAAACAGCCTGCCTCGAGGTTGATATTTGTGTGCAGACAGCAACAGAAGGTGATAGACCTTCTGGCCAACAGCGCGGTTGCTATCCTGGACATGAATCAATGTTTATAATCACTTGGATCTGTTGCTGGTAGAGTAAATTTATCGACTGATGCGAATAAGTCTCTTGGGTCGAATTAATGAAGCTGCTTAACTTTGGTAGTAGTTTTTGTGTTATTAATTTCATCTTTCTATAGTTGGCATATTTTTTGTTACATTATTTTTTTTATTATTTATTTATATTATTAGGTGCGCAACTAAGTTCCCGCTCTTTGCCAATAGATGGCGCCAGTTGTATGTGCTAATCGGTTCTGCCATAACCTAAACGTCATTAGCCAAGCTTAGGCATATGGTAAACATACCGCATCGACACAACAGTGATTTCCTTTTGGTTGTGTGAATATGTATGATTTCGTGCCAAATAAGCGTCATATGCGGGAAGTATTAATTTTCTTCTTTCATTCGAAGAAAACGGCGGCTTTAGCCGCCGGAGATGCTGCTTTAAGTGAAACAACGTGTCAAAATTAGTTCCGTCACTTTAAAGACGGTGATTTTGGTGTTGACGACCGTTCGCGTGAAAGACGAAAAACCTTTGAAGACACTGAATTGACGGCATTGCTTGATGGGTATCCGCTTCAAATGCTGGTAGAGCTTGTTTCAGTATTGGGAGGTGGCCGCCAAGTTATTTCTAAGCGATTGCATGCGTTGTGAATGTTTCAAAAGCAAAGAACTAGGATTCCTTATGAGTTAAATCAAATGGACGTTGAGCGTCGTTTTCTCGCCTGTGAACAACTGCTTCAGCGACAAAAAAGGAAGGGGTTTCTTAATCGTATTGTAACGGGTGATGAAAAACGGATTCATTACAGCAATCCAACAAAAAAAAAAAAAAAGTCATGGGGGCTGCCCGGCCATGCTTCTACGTCGTCGCCTCGGCTGAATATTCACGCTGCGAAGGTTATGCTCTGTATTTGGTGGGACCAGGTCGGTGTTATTTATTACGAACTGTTGGAACCAAGCGAAACCATCACTGGGGATCGGTATTGACTTCAATTAATGCGGTTGAGCTCAGCTGTGGGCGAGAAATGTCCACAATACGCGGAAAGGCACGAACAAGTGATTTTTCAGCATGACAACGCTCAGCCTTACGTGGTCAAGCCCACTAAAACCTACCTGAAAATGTTGAAATGGGAAGTCTTACTCCAGATTTTGCGCCGTTCGATTATCACTTATTCCGTTCCCGGTCATACTTCTACGATAGCCTCGGTCGAACATTTACGCTGAGAAGGTTATGCTGTGTATTTGGGGGGCCAGGTAGGCTATATTTATTACGAGCTGTTGAAATCAAGCAAAACCATCACTGAGGATCGGTATCGACTTCAATTAATGCGATTGGACCGAGCTCTGTACGAGAAACGCCCACAATAAGCGGAGAGGCACGATAAAGTGATTCTTCAGCATGGCAACGCTCGGCCAACATGAAAACGCTGAAATGGGAAGTCTTATCCCTTCCGCCATATTCTCCAGATATTGCGGCGTGCGGTTATCACTTTTTCCGTTCGATGGCGCTCAAACTGCTGGCATCAAGAAATGTTTAGATTCGTGGATAGCCTCATAAAATGAACAGTTTTACCGTGACGGAATTCGAACTTTGCCAGAAAGATGGGAAAAAGTAATAGCTAGCGATGGGCAATACTTTTAATGAATCATTTGTAAACATGTTTTCATAATGAAGTTGCATTTTTATGAAAAAACAGCAAGAACTTAGTTGCGCACCTAATATTTTCCAGCAATGATCTAAACATTAATTCAGATTTTCAATTTTTTTTATTGTTTCTTAATTTTTGGTTTATTTGCAACAGTTGTTGCTTAAACTGCATGCAATGGCATATATCTAATTTAGTGGCAATAATTTATGACAATCAATTTGTTTATTCCCAGAACTCACGTTTGCAAATTCGAAGATATAAATCCTAAATTTATCACCTCCACTGCAATTGAGACGTTTACATGTAAAGTTCTCAATTGTAATGAGATTGAGTGCTTTAGAGTAAGCTTTAAGTCGATTGATTTATTAGAGAATTTATTTGATTTGCTGAAGTCAGTTCTGATTCTCCCCCATACGTGTAAGGCGAGTTTGGCTGCACACATAATCCTGAAAACGAAAGCTAATCCTCGCTATTTTTTATACTTTTATAAATCTCTTGAAGTAAATATATGTCAGATTGAACCCGTTCCTGCGGAAGCATACACAATTTCTTCATTCTCATTTAAGCAATTTGAAAGCAAATTTAAATGTAGTTCACTTAAACATTCAAAGTTTTAACAACAATCGAACATCGTCTAAATTGCCGGAAATAAAAAATATTATGGAGGACAGTCTGCTTGATGATGTTGGCATCAGCGAAACATGGTTAAAACCTGTCCTAAATACGAATGTGATAAAGTTTTTAGGTTTGTTTTTTAATCAAAGAAAGCATAGGTTTCTCCAAAGGGGGCGAGGGCGGTGTGACTTTGCTTATCTATACCTATACAGGGTTGCCCATATTCGACGGACCCATGTTTTTAAA
>JAHXMU010023439.1:0-13430 GCA_019455685.1 Philornis downsi | reverse complement strand
TCATCTCCAACGCCATCTACCACTTCAAATAAAACCTTTTAAACCTTCCGGAATACTAATAATTCAAAATGCATTTTGAAGGCAAAACAACGTTTGCCGGGTCAGCTAGTAATCTATAAAAATTATGCATTTTTGTTTTCTTTGATTTTCTTGAATTTGTACACATTTTTTCTTCAGTGTATTATCTGTGTTAGCCCTCATCAGTTTATTGCCTGTTTAAACGGCAAATTAACGTTTTCGCCGCTTTAGTATTATTTTTCAGTAGATGTCTAAATAAATATTTTTTTCTCCATAAAATGCTTGTGGAATTTTCTATTGTTATCTGATAGGAGCCACGCGGTTAATGTCAATGAATGGCTCACAACAAATGGCGCTCATGATGAAGAACAGGGCGATGAAGCTTTCACCAAGAATTCACTTGCATACATACCTCACATATGTACTCGTATATGATTTATCTGATTTACTGGTAACAGACCATCCATGGATTTTCCTTTCCTTTCTTATGTATTTACACACCTTTTCAACTGAATACGAATACGTTGGCTGGATTGGTACGTGGAAACAACGACAGAGGTGGTGGAGACCAAACGAACATCATAAAAGTGCCAACATAAAATTTACCAGCAGTTGAATCACAAACATTGGAAGCGTTAATTCCTACACTCGCTCACGTAACGGCTTCTAATGAATGAATGCGCATGCCCAAGTGGCAGCATTGCTGGAATACTGGCATTGCAACCCACCTCCTCCCAAAATGCGAAAAACAGTTAATAATAATCTTATATGTAAATGATTTTGCTGAATTATTCGCTATGCGCTACGAGTGAATTGTTGTGCAAGAACAGTTGGCTTTTGTATTAATTATTACAGAATGAGTGTTAACGGTATTATCGGTGCTACCGGTATTAATTTTTACTTCATTCAAATTACGAGTACAAAGCAAAGCAATTTCTCATATTAATTAAGAGCCCCCCAAAGAAGAGGCAACAAAATACATTTATTTCCATCATTATGTTCACCTGCCCATGAAAATCCTCTTTCATTAGAAAATGCCATGATTTGATACATAATCAATTCGAAATTTCAACCGTGAAAAAGTGAAATCTTCAAATTCTTCACTCTTTCTATTAAATGTTGTGATCTGTATTCAAAACGATTATACGGTTTTATTGATTTATGACCTTTGTTTATTTAGAAAAATAACACATATCGTATGCTCATAGAGAAAGATATGTATGGGAATACTCAGAACAATAGCAAATGATTAATGTTGTCAGCTTTTTAATATCAAATACAAGGTGGCGCAACAATTGCATTACAATAAAAAATTCAAATTCAAATTTTTTAATCAATGTATTTCTTTTGTGTTTTTTGTTGTATAGAAAATTCAATTTTATTTTATATAACTAATTGCTTTTGAAGATGATAGACCGTAAATGACCTCCACGCTAATTTACGCTTTCACGCGACACCTGATCAGTTATTGTTTTAATGGACTGTTTCAATTCAGTTAAATTCCTTGGTTTTGTTTCGTACACCTCTTGCTTAACATAACCCCCCCGCTAAACAAAAAAAAAAGTCTGGTGCAGTCAGAGGCCAGCGGAAGTTGAAGTTTCTGCATTTTAATTTGTATGAAAATTTTGGTAGAAGCTCCGCCATAACCAAGCTGGCTATGTGTGTAGTTGCTCCATCTTCTGGATAAAAAAAAAATCCATCAACATCTTTAAATAACGATCGCCATAGACAGTTGGCAGTATCAAAATTTATGCGCCACCCTGTATATGCTTTTAACTATGAAAATGTTTTTCAAATGATCATCATACCTATATCAAGAGATTCGAAGTGACGAAAGTATTGAGATTTAGCCTGAGACTGAGTATAAGTATTATAAAAAATTGATATCTGAGGTCTATAAATTAGAGTAAAAAGATCGACAATCGGTTAGCAGAACGACGTTTATGTATATTTTTATGCATTTCGTTCTACAATTTGTTTGATCATATTGTATGTTGTTATAAGAAAACGTTGTGTGGGTTCTCAACATAAATCCATTACAGTTATTAATTTATCTTAAACAATGAAAATAAAATTTGCCAGTATACGCTGTTTGTCGATGAGATATCCTTGACACTCACACACACAGGGGAAAGTAATTTTCTATACACTTCACGTTTAAGACCACAGTTCTTAATCAATTTTGAAATGTCGGTTTTCAAATGAAAGGAAAAGAATAACTAAGATTCGAACATGTTAAAAAATTATCGCTATCGAACGACACAGCTTGCTCACCTTCAAATCTTCCTTCAATATATGATATACAACACTTTTTGAAATGCCTATCATTTCAGCTAGCTCACGTGTGGACACCTCATCGACCACTACGGCAGCTAGTACGGCCTCGTTTAAACTCTGCTACCCAATATTTTACAATCGTAAACGAAGGAGCAGACTTCGCCAGAGTAAAATTTAGCTCGCCTTTAATATTAGTTGGACTGAGACCTCCCAAATAGAAATATCGAATTACACAACGGTGACCAATTTTTTCTATGTTTACAAAGTCAGTGAAATCGTTTAACATTCATGGCTCAAATAAAAATACTAACAACGTGGCGCCTTGAAAGTTAAAACATATGTTTTATAAGGTTGCCACTTTTTACCAAAATGATTCTTTTTTCAAACTACTAGCACCATCTATCGCCTTGTATCTTAGACATTTGTTTTATTAGGTTGCCACTTTCACAAAAATATTTATTTTCAAACTACTGGCACCATCCGTATGTCAGGTCGGCTAGTTTTGCGACCGCCCTCTAGCTGTTTTATATAACCACGGCTCTGGTATGCTAAAGTTTGCATTGGAGCCTCCATAAAATTTACATTTACATCTATATATATATATATATAATAACATTTGTAGGAATCGTGGATAACCACTATTCCTCAATGTTCACTAATGGGGATTCTTCTGGTGAATTATGATTCACAGAAATCAAGTAAAACGGACCAGACAAATCCGTCCAAGAACGTTTTTGCCTTATTTCTGTATGATATTTATTTAAAAGTGAGTCGGAGCAGAACATCTACGCTTATTGTTATTTATTCCTTTATGAGGGGATTATTTGTTAAGGGAAAGACCGTTTCTTCCGCTTGAAAAAGTGTTTGAACTTTATTTGTTGATCTCCAATTAGCGAATGCACAGAACACAAAGTGATCATAAACATGAAACCAATAGTTTTAAAATATAAGAAGAAAAAATTTAGAGTTCTGTTATCACAACTGCAACTCAACAACAAAATTAGCAACAATGCAGTGACGCAACAAATGAGAATTATGCCGGACATTTACATTAGTGAGCATTTTGCATAAATTCGAGTGTTTTCAGTTCACTCAATTAATATATATATGAATACTCCCGAAAAACAAAACAAAACAAAATTAACACAAATCGAATCATTTAGAAATGAATAAAATTGATCAATGATTGAAGAAGTTTAATTAAATATTAACGTATGATATTTAGAATATACTAGCCGACCCGGCAAACGTTGCTTTGCTTTCAAATTTTATTTTTATTGAACTTAAAATATGTTCACTCAACCGAAATACAAAATTCTGTTTAAATACCGTTAGCAGGAGCAGAAATAATTGCTTTTTAATTTGTGGTTTGTATAGGAGGTACCACTCCCCATTGTCCAATTCCGCCCATATTTGCAGCAGCACTTAAGATATGTACACCAAACCGATGTACCAAACTTTGTTCAAATACCGTAAATGTCATCGCCATACACCTATGATTCGCCACCAGTTATGACCTTTTTGAGGAAATCTGGATCGTTGACGACGACGTTCAACAGCTCCTGAACGATGTCCATGCGACATTTGTTTTGCTCAAAATTTACCAATTTTGGAACAATCCTCGCTGCCGCACGTTTCATGCCCTAAAACATTCGTAAAAATTGCTTGGCATGAGTAGAACGATATTCCAACATCATCAGCAACCTCTCTAATAGTGATTCGACGATTATCCAAAATCATTTTCATCATTTCAATGTTTTCATTGGTTGTTGACATGCTCGGGTGACCAGGATGAGCATCGTCATTGACATCTTCTCGGCCTTCCTTAAACTGGTTATACAACAATTGAACTTGTGTTCTGCTCATAGTAGACTCGCCAAACGCCACAGTCAACATTTCAAATGTCTTTGCACATTTAATTTAATTTTTTACACAAAACTTAATACAGTTTCTTTGATCCATTTTTTCGAATAGTAAAAAATCGAAGAAAAATCAAAAACAAACTGTCAGTCCAAAATGGCTGATATTGTCAACATATATAACATATATATATATATATCACATTATATATACAACATAACAGAAAAAAATGCGGAAATCGCATATACTCGTACATAACTCACGAAATTTCAAAATAACGATTATTTTTTGATCACACCTCGTATTTATAAACGGAGTAAAACAAAATAAAAGAAATCATTTTGTTTTCTAGACAAATGAGAAATGATACGAATCATTGACTTGTAAAAACGAAATGAATAAACATTTATGAAAACATTTCACATATTCGAGCCAGACTACTTACGTTCCCTGCATACGAGTATAATGGAAAATGGAATTGAAGAAATCTAAAGAAAACTGGGGCACACACAAATTAATCTGTAGATTTACATTGGCTTCTTCAGGAGAACACACACAGTAAAATATCAAATAATTTCATATGCAACTTTTGTGAAAAATTCAACAATTTTAATGGCAGTTTAACCAATTTATATTTCGTATGCAAAACTGTTGTCGACGCCTCAGAAATTTATGGGCAACTCTTCCTCGTGGGGGTTTCAATGGCGATAAAAACGGAATCGTCAATGACAACTGTGTCACATTTTACATTTTTTCGTTCCATTTCATTCCATATGTTCACAAAGTAAATGCAAATGCCCCGAGACTTTCACATCACAGAATAATTAGGAAAAGTCAAATATGAATTGTTTCTGCAGAGAGCCTAAAACTAAAGCTAAAAGATACAAACATTTGGCCTAAACACGTAGGCGTGTGATATGTGTAAGTACACACTCAACAATTGCAAATGAGCCAGCAGATTGTACACCCAGAGGCAAAAATAATTATTCAACTATTTCGAATAAGTAGTTTAGATTTTTCTTCGACAACTTACCCGCAAAATGTGCCAAGAGTACAATTGTGAGTACTGATACCATGTGGAGCTGTTGCCTACTTATGAACGCCATAAGGGTTTTATTAATTTTTTGATGTTTCAGCATTTTTGTTATGTTAAGATTGTCTGTTACTATTGAATTCCGTTGAGGTTTCCGACGCATCTTTCTTAGCACAACGCCGTAGACTTTTGTTACTTATTGTTTTGTTAGCACTAAATCAATTGGATGTTGTTTCAACTGAACGTTAGTTTTTTTATTCTTCCTTAAGTCCTATTTTCAATTAACATTTTCACTATAACGTTTATAGATTTATGATTGATTCCATCAAGGACATCCATACTGTAAATAGAAAAGAACAGAAGATAGAATAGCATTAATATTAATTATTAAATATTCAAGGACGCAAAATACAAATGAAAACTTGTTACTTAAGTCTTTTGATTATTGGCATAGTTTCAGGGTAGTTAATAATAAAAAATGAAACCGAATGAGTTATAATAAAATTAAGGTGATTAAATTTGTAATCGTATAAAGAATACAGTTTTTAAGACATAGACTAACATCAATAAAAAATTTTCTACATAAATCACAAAGTAAATTAACTTTTTTACAGACATTTTTTTAAGCTAATGTAAGAATTTATCTGCATATCTTTATATATATAATTCTACTGTATGGGCGTTATCAGTGAACTCCTCCTAAACGGCTGGACCGCTTTGCATAAATTTTTGTATATACGTCTGGGTGGTGCCCGGGATGGTTTAGATTTACAATTCGGTCCAATTGGACAAAGGGGCGTGGTACCTCCCATACAAACAAAAAATTAAAAATCAATTATTTCTGCTCCTGCTTACGGTATTTGAACAAAATGTGGTGCGTAGGTTTGGTGTACATATCTTAAGTGCTACTGCAAATATGGGCGGGACTGGACAATGGGGCGTGGTACCTCCCATACAAACCATAAATTAAATATCCAATATTTCTGCTCCTGTTTACGGTATTTGAACAAAATTTGGTACATCGGTTTGGTGTACATATCTTAAGTGTTGCTGCAAATATGGGCGGGATTGGACAATGGGGAGTGGTACCTCCTATACAAACCACAAATTAAAAAGCAATTATTTTTGCTCCTGCTAACGGTATTTAAACAGAATTTTGTTTAACATTGAAACATTTCCAATAAAAATAAAATTTGAAGGCAAAGCAACGTTTGCCGGGTCGGCTAGTTTGAGATAAAAATCAAGTTTTTGTACAACCAAAAAACATGAATTATTCTGTATCTTATAAAAATGAGGAATTGAGATTTTAGTTAAATTCTTCATAACACCTGAAATAGTTGTTTTTAATTAGCATTTATAGCTTGTTTGTATTGTAACCATTTTCTGGTTTGAACATTGTTTTGGGAGGAATTAGTTGTATGCCAGATTATCCAGTGTATTCAATATTCAACTATATATCCTTCATCAGAATTGTATCCATAGTATTACAATTTATTTGTCGCATAAGTAAAAAATTAATTAGAGTCTCATCCCCGTCATTTTGTAGCCGAAATGCGACTGAAGAAATATTAGCAAATTTTAATGCACTTTTCCAGCAACAATACCTACTAATATGCCGCTACATCTTTTCTAATTGAAATGGAGAGGATTGTGAATAGCACAGGGTTATCCATTTAGTGGTTTTAAGACTGTCAACTGTTAAATACATGTCATCTGGGGTGTGATTTACTTAGTGGAAGGTTTGCCATTTACGAATATGGATCGTTGAACAGAAGTGGTGATTCAAAAGTTAGCACGTTTCGTGCATTACAGACTGATTATTGTCGTCATAGTCGACCTACTGTGCAAGGAATTGGCAAGATTATAAAAAAATTTTAAGAGACTGGAAGTGTTACGGATGTGGTCAGGTGCATCATCGTAATGTACGCACTGCCGCAAATTTCGATTCTGTTAATAAAAGTGTGGCGGATAATCCGAATTTCATATCAGAGTGCTATGGTTGTATAAGAACCGACTTTTTCCTGCTGCAGTTGAAGATCATTAGAAGTTCCAAAAAGCGTAACAACAACATTCGCTAAGTTATCGCCGTGATATCGCCCAAAATGTGCGAAAAATTGGTTCAAAAAGTACCCCAAAAGGGCCCACTGCAACCAATTCAGAGGCGGTCATTTAAATGACATTGTATTTCGTACACAATGGCAAGGTCCAAGTATTATAATGAAATAAAAGCTTCATCGAAATCATAGCTTTATGTGTGTTTTATTTACTTTTGAGACTTTTGAGACTTTTGAGACCGAAAAATGGATAACCCGGCGTTAGAAAATGTAAATTTTCATTTAATATTAGAAAACCGGCAGTCGAGAAAATGTTAATTAAAATGTAAAAATCACATTTAAAATTGGAAAATACCAATCGAAATTGAAAATTTATGTATATCTTATATTGGGAAAACATCAATCGAAATTGAGAAATTTCACTAGATATTGAGAAAACAATGGACAGCCAGTGTAGGAATTTCAGACAGGTTAGCTTCATATACACCTTCGCCCAACGACCTTCTGCATCCATGCCAAAGTTTACGAAGTGCCAGAAAGGGTGCAATTCATTAGTATATTATCCAAAAATGTTTAGAATTAATGCATCTAATATAATTGAATATAAGATATGAATATAGAAGTATAAGGCTTAAACTATGTGTTATGTGTTAGGAGTTACAGTGAAAAATTAAATCAGCAGGTACCAGAACGTTTAAACGATAGATTTTTTCGGGTTTCACTGTAATAATGGGTTGCTATAGCCCATCCACAATCCCTAGCTCATCATTTGGCAAAATATTAAGCTGTGCAAAGTTTTAAGAAGCCAGCCAAACTAGCGGACACAGATAAAAGATATTTGGTGCCTTAGACGTTACCTTCTGGATGTTCCTTTATTGGTGTATGAAATTATGTACAGGGTGGGCTATAAGGGTGTTGGCGGTTTAAATATTCATTTAAAAAAAAAACTACGAAACATAAAAAAAATATATTTGTATTTTTAAAAAGTAGAAGCATGGGAATTTTTAAGACTTAAACATAATGTTGTCCAAATGGCTTCCCTCGGCTGCTTGACACTCTTGGAACCGAAGTCGCAATTTTTGGAAAACTCGTTGAAAAGTTGTTCTCGGTATTTTGTTACTTTCCTGAATAATATTCCTCTTCAACTGCTCTAAATTGGTCGGATTATTCTCGTAGACTACCGATTTGAGGTAGCCCCATAGAATATAATCGCATGGAGAGAAATCGGGGCTACGTGGGGGCTATTCAATATCCCCCCCTTTTCGAAATGAGTTTTCCAGGAAAAACATTTTTCAGCAGCTCTATGGATACCCTAGCCGTATGACATGTGGCCCCATCCTGTTGAAACCACATCCTCGAGGTATTGCCTTGAAGTTCTTGCAAAGCTGGCACCAAAAAGTCTGCTAGCATGTTGCAATAATTGTTCGCTCTAACCGTCATCGCATGCCCTCTTTCGTCCCCAAAAAAGTATGGTCCAATAATACCAGTTGACGTTATCCCAGCCCACACGACAAGCTTAGGGCTGTGAAGTGGACGTTCATGCAAGCGTCGGGGATTAGTCTCGGACCAGAACCGACAATTTTGCTTGTTCACATGGCCATTAAGGTGAAAATTGGCCTCATCACTAAAAATCACGTTGTTGAAATTGTTGAACCGCTCTAGCATCAAATTGACAAAGTTAAGTCGGTTATTGGCATCATCGGGTTTTAATTCTTGGACTATCTGAATCTTATAAGCCTTCAAATGCAAATCACGTTTCAAAATTCGTCTTAAAGTTGTTCTTTTGACATCCAAAGACTGACTTCTCTTCTTCTCTTGACTGTTATGGATTTCGCTGAACTGAAACACGAATACGCTCCACAATGTCGGCTGATCTTACAGAAACTGGGCGACCACGAACCGTAATTGGTACTGTTGAGCCTTTTGTTTCGAACATTCTGATCCATTTTCGTATCACATTGGCGCTTGGAACTTCACTTAAATCGTGTAAACCGTGTTCATGCCGATACAAACGTCGTGCAGTAATCACTGATTTATTGTTTTCGTAATACGCTCGGACACAAAATGCACGCTGCACTCCATGAAGCGGCGCAGCGAACAACATATCTCCCCGCCACCCCGCGCCACGCGTTACCGAGAAATTGAAGAATTAAATCGCCAACACTCATATGGCCCACCCTGTATATATCTTCATTCCTCCACGTTTGATATTGGGAAAATTACAATTCTATTTTAAAATGCTTCGATTGAAAATTAAAAATCAAGAAATTAATTTCTGAAGTTATACAACATATAGCAATTATTGCATGTCCCTTTTGAAATTTCTTTTGTTATTATTATTCATTTAAAAGGCACAAATGTTAGCGGCCTTAATCTAGAGTTTTAAGGAAAAGATAACCAAGTGTTGAAAAAAAGTGATGGGAAATTTTATAAACCCTTCCAAATGTTCATCAATATTGCGGCGGCTACTTCGTTGCCTTCCTAAACTTTTCAGGAATCTATACATGAAATTTAATGTTTGTATGTTTGTATATTTGTGGCTTTGTTCCGAATAGGCATCTAAACTGATAGACCGATTCTCATTAAATTTTAAAATACAAGGCGCTACGTTGTTCGGTATCAATATTTAGTACTTTTATTTTTTAGTATTTTTATTTGAGCCATCAAAAGTAAACGATCTCAGTGAATTTGTAGACATGTAAAAAATTGGTCACCGTTATGTAATTCAATATTTTCATTTGAAAGGTTTATATCCAACCAATATTAAAGATGAGCTAAATTCTTCTCTGGGTGAGTCCAAATATTGTTTTGCAGAGTTTAAAGGAAGCCGTACGAGCCGCCAAGACGAACACCGTAGTGGTCGATCAATTGAGATATTCACGCCAGACACTGTTAAGAAAATCCACAAAATGGTGGAGGTGAAGGTGCGTGAGCTAGTTGAAATAATAGGCATTTTAAAAAGTGCTATACATCGTACAATATGTTGACCGAAGATTTGAAGATGAGCAAGCTGTGCGCAAGATGGGTGCCGCGCTTGCCTTCAATAGAGCAAAAACAGCGTCGTGAAGATGTTTTAAAATTAATTAATTAAAATTCGAATTGCTTCATTACACACATTATTCACCAGATTTAGCTACCTCGGACTATTTCTTATTTTCAAACATGAAAAAATGCCTCGGTGGTAAAAGATTTGCCAGCAATAAAGAGGTGGAGTCTACGGTTGATGACTATTTTAAGGAGTTTGATAGTTCTTACTGTAAACAGGGTACAGAAGCTATTGAATATCGTTGGAAAAAGTGTATCGCGCTAAGAGGAGATTTTTTTTTGTGTTTTCTTTGATAGGTCGGCTAGTTTTGGGACCGCGCTTATGTTGTGTTTGGTTATGATTGGAAAAAAGTTCGTAGCTTCACCCAAACTAAGCAAAGACCTAAACGACCATATCTCAAAAAGTAATAGAAATAAATATATTAAATATGTTATATTTGCTATTGGCATAGAAGAAATATATTAAATTACCGAACGAACCTCTTATTTTTTAGATAGGAAGTTGAGTATTATACGAATATGGAAGATGTTTGCATTCCACTTTAATGATAACATTGCAATGCGCGCCGGATTAACTAATTATTTTATAATATTCGTTTCCAATATATAATTGTTTTAGGAGAATAGAGATGTAATCAGATTTGGTTTTAAATATTATTACGTTTCAAAAATTAACTAGTAGCTTCTATCAGAACTAATAAGCACGACCAAACACACGACAATCGTCTGTGCTTAGCCATCATGCCAAGGAGGCCAATTGAAATTCACATGAATACTAAAATTTATCAAAACAGAAATTTGCTAACGAACAGAAACAAGTTGAGAACCATAACAAACGCTATGTTCATATAAATCAAACGTGAAGTAAAAAGTTCAAAATTAAAATTCAAAGTTAAAAGTCAAATACAGAGGAAATATCTGTTTAAAGTTAATGATCATAGGTTGATCGATTTGTAGTGTAGACACAGTTATAATTTCTGTCACTCAATTTTCCTAATTTTTCGTCATATTTGTCCTCTCGCAAAATTGGATAACTCCACTTTAAATCATTTGTTTGGTCGAGAATTTTTTTGAAATTTCCAGAAAATTCGAAATGAAATAGCATTAGAGCCATAATTTATACAAAAATATGAACAAAATATTTCACATTTATACAAATATAGACAACGAATTTCCTAAAAATAAATGTATGCTAACAAATTTTTCTAAAAGAATTGCGACAGAAGATAAGTTGGACCATTTGACTATAGTTTCTGTAGTAATTCCAGTGATGTTCAAGTAGTGAATTCAAAATACATAAATAAATCTGCTAATGAACCTCTTTTAAGCTTTGTTATTTTACTTTTTTTTTATTCGAAAAATATATTTTCATGAAAAAAAAGCTGCTTCTGCCAGATGAAGTGATTTAAGCTGTACGATGACAGTATTTCAATTAATTTTCCTAAGACTTCGCTTCGAAACTGAAAAAATTTTCAGCAGTTTTGAACATGCTACTCTAATTCCCATTGCAATTTTAAAGGGTGTCCCAACAAGAACGCAAGATTTAAATGGCTGCTGCAATAATTGAATTCTTTCTGTGGCTGTATGACATGTGGCGCCGTCTTATTGAAACCACACACACATTCATTTCTTCAATTCTAGGCACGAAAAAACTGGTTATCATTTCCCGATACTCCTCCTGCCCAAAATCTACACCACACAGTGGCACGTTGAGGATGCAATTGCTTCTCGTGAATCATTTCACGATCGCATTTCCTCTCCCAAATGCGATAATTCTGCCTATTGACGAAGCCATCACTGAAAATGATTTTATCGGCAAAATCAGCATTTTCATGTTGTCTCTCCAATATCCAATTAACGAACTCCCTTCGCTGTCCATGGTCAGCTGGCTTCAGTTCCTGAGTCAATTGAACTTTATATGCATGAAGATGCAAATCTTTCGTCAAAATTCGCTGCATAGAGGATTTGGAGACACCAGTTTGCTGAGCTCGGTGCCGAATTGAGGTGGATGGAGTTTGAGCGACATCATCACGTACAGCTGCGACATTTTCGGTCGATCGACTTGGTCGAAGGCGCATTGTTGTCTTTACATCACTAACAGACCCAGTTTTGGCAAATTTATCCATTAATCTCTTTACAGTTGACTCTTTTGGAGCATTATTGTGACCCCAAATTGATCGAAATTTGCCTACTGTAGCCGCAAAACTTTCACCATTTTGGTAAAACAATTCCACAATGAGAATGTGTTGTTCATTCGTGTAGCGCTCCATTTTTACTAACCTCGTGCCTTCTACTAGCAAACAATAACAATTGTTCAAATGTCAAACAATGACACCTCGAATGGCGCCAAATTTAAATCTTGCATTCTTATTGGGACACCCTTTATATTATTCTCATAAGAAATTGTTTATTTTATCTTTAAATTTATTCTGTAATTTATTTGTATAAATTCTGTAATATAAAAAAGAATCAATACTGTTACTAACAAAAACAATCATTTAGAATATTCGCGCAATATAACGTAAATGAAGTTGGCGCTCAATTGTTTAGAAAAGTTTAATTGCCTATAACGTTATACTTAAAGGATCGTTTGTGGCCATTGATCTTCCGCATAACATCGATCGATTTTAGCGCAATTACTGAAAGTTCAAGTTCACAACTTCTATCCATAAAAAGTCGATTATCAACCTTCTTTAGTACTCTACGTTTATCAAAATAGTGCTTCGAAGACAAATATCCACCACTACTCAAAACAGAGAAAACTTAAACATGCTTACGTTGCATTGGCTTCTCAACCCAAAACTGGTCAGAAATTACTTTGTTCTGGGTAACGTAGCACTCATTTAGAAAATAAATTTTCAGTATTCCCCACGATGGCCAGCCTTAAACGTTTTGATTTCTAGCAGTAAATGGCAAGAGTAGAGCGAGAAACGAGAAACCGTAGCCCGCGTCAAATTATCATATAATTAAAGAGAAACCGTTAGATGATCCACAATTTATAAAAAGTTGTTACTGATTTTAGCTTATTAGCGAACACTTATCTAACTTTTATTGTTATGCAATATCATTTCATTTTAATTTGTTAAACAACTAACGAATTTTATATTAAATCACAATGAAACTCAAATGGAGTTCGTTGCTTA
>JAHXMU010023437.1:0-22071 GCA_019455685.1 Philornis downsi | reverse complement strand
CAACAATAACAACGCACACGAAATTTACTGCAACTGACCGTATTTAACAATACAATTAAATTATAACACCATAAATTTTAGGAGCTTAATAAAACCAGCAACAGCAACAACAACAACGAAAATCGCACAATATGTGAATTCCAATTTATTAACGAAAATTTATGATGCCAACGCCAACACCAACACCAACCAACCAATCAAGTGTTGTGGCGGCGGCGGCGGTGGCGTCACCGACTGAATGAAATACACAGTAAACGTGAAACAATGCCAGAAACTTCAAAACTGAATGCCAAAACAAAGCACTTGGAATAGGTCTGCCTGCTCCGTTGTCGTCTTTGCCAGGGAAATGGATAAAGCCTCGTCGTTTACAGAAAAACACCTGTAACCGACAACAACGACAACAACAGCAACCATAACATTTTGAACAATAACTTGAACTGTAAATTGTTAAAGTTAATAATAAATAGGGAATACTACGAAATTGTTAAAACACAATGCATTCGAAACTCCAGCCAAAGACAATGTGAGCCCCCTCCACCCCTCCAAACCCACAACCCACATGACACTTCCGAATAGCTCCATATGCCAGCTCTCTTGTCTGAATGTGAATGATGATCATAAAAGCATAAACGATTTGACAGTGTTTAAAATGCTGAACTATGACAACTTGAAAACAAAACAAAAGGTTCAGTGACTTTTTGGAAAAATATTTCATTTCATAAAATTGTAATCTCGTGTGTGTTTGACGAGTATGTAAAGCAGTTTTTCTACGGTACAGTGGTTTGTGAAGGCAAATTTCGTTATTGCTAGGATGATTGACACATTTCAATGGTGAAATTCATTGGGATAGCAATATATTCCGCCTAGAGGGGAGTTTATTGTAACGGATTATCCATTTTTCATTTTCAAGTTCTTCTTTCTTCTTAGGTGACGACTGGAATAGACATCCTTATCTATTATACGCCGCCCGTAGAAAATAATTTCAAGCGCTTCGATCCCCTGCGCTTCTCCTCCAATTCAACACCAAGTTTTGATAGTATTTCAAAAGCCTGGTCCTTCCAACGGAGTTTTGGTTACCCAGCCAACGCAATCGCTGTATATCAATGCATTCGACCACGTCGATGTCGGCATATAGCTCATACAGCTCATCGTTCATGCGACGCCGATACTCTCCGTTAACGATGATGGGTCCATATATTTTCCGCAGTATTTGCCTCTCGAAAACTGCCAGTACGGATTCATCCGCTTGCGTCATAACCCAGGATTCTGCGCCATATAACAAGACAGATAGAACCAACGTCTGGTACAGTCGGATTTTTGTTTGTCAAGAGAGGGCTTTATCATTGAATCGCTTGCTTAGCCCAAGCTGTTAGCAAGCAATACTCTCCTCTTTATCGCTATGCTGACATCAGTCGTTTTGTTTACAGCGGAACCGAGGTAGATGAATTCTGCCACTACTTCAAAATTATAGTTGTCAACGTTCATGCAGCGTCCCAAACGAGTAGACTTTTTGTTCGTTGAAAGCAATGACATTGTTTTGCCCTCGTTTACTATCAGATACATTTCCGCTGCTTCCTTATCGATGCCTGAAAAGGCTGCAGTAACAGCTCGTAGTTTTCTGCCAATGATGTCTATGTCATCTGCGTATGCGAGTAACATATGGCTTTTATTAAACATGGTACCAGTCGTGTTAACTGCAGTTTTCTTCATAATCATCTCCAACAGTATGTTGAAGAGGTCGCACGATAGACTGTCGCCCTGCCTAAATCCTCGTTTGGTGTAAAAAGACTCGCTAAGATCTTTGCCTATCTTTGCTGAGAACTTCGTATCAGTCAGCGTCATCGTACAAAGACGTATAAGCTTCGTAGGAATTCCAAACTCGGACATGGCCTCATATAGTTTTTGCCGTATCGGGCTATCAAAGACAGCTTTATAATCGACGAGAAGATAGTACGTGTCGATCTGTTTTTCTCGGGTCTTCTCCAGAATATGTCGTAGTGTGAATATCTGGCCAGTTGTTGATTTTCTAGGTCTAAAGCCACACTGATAAGGTCCAATCAGGCCAGTTAAAATCGGATTTAGTCTTTCATATATCACACTCCGTAGGACCTTGTAAGCAATGGGTAAAAGATAGATACCGCGATAGTTTTTCCAAACACTTGGATCGCCTTTTTTTAAACACAGGACACAGTACACTAAAATTCCAATTATCGGGCATGTTTTCCTCGTGCCAAGTCGTATTTAGGAGCTGATGCGGGCTGTTTATCAGCTCATCGCCACCAGTTTTAAACAACTCTGCTGGCAGGCCATCCCGCCCGCAGATTTGTTGTTCATAAGCCGCAATACTGCTGTCCTGATCTCTGTTTGGCTTCGGAGGTGGGCAATTTATGCCATCATCGATAATTGGGGTTTTCAAGTAGGGTTAAATAAAGCACACATAAAACCATGAGTTCGTTGAAACTTTTATTTCATTATAGTGCTTGGAACTTGCCGTTATCTATGAGGCACAATGTCGTTTGAATGATCGCCTCTGGATTGGTTGCATCAGTGAATCCTTTTGAAGTAGCTTTCGACCACCTCTTCGCACATTTCGAGCGGTATCACGGCGATAACTTGTTGAGTGTTGGTTTTTAAATGCTTCAACGTTTGAGAATTATTTGCGTAAACGATCTTTGACGTAGCCCCGCTAAAAAAAAAATCTAATGGCCTTGGCCTAATGGTCTTGGTGGCCAATTGACGTCGCCAACACATGAAATTACCCTTTTTGCAAACTTCCCATGCAATAATGTCAAAATCAGCCGTGCTAAATTACGTTAAAAAAACCACTTTTGTAGTAATCCATCAAAAATACTGGAAATCATTCGAAAAGAATAACATTTTCATCAATTGTGCAATTGCGCAATATATGCATATTTATCATTTCTAAAGGAATGTTTTTATACCGCTTCCAAATCTAAACAACTTGGATAGTGCTCATTAAATTAAATTGTATTTAAATATAAACAAATTAAATTCGACTGCCACATAACCACTTTTGATAGAAGCTCTGTTTTACCGTCTAATTTCGGTCTGAAAACTCTGATCCAAAGATTTCTATAGCCAAATAAAAAAATTGCACCAAAATGAAAAATTTTTTATTACCATAATAACTGTCATGGAAATGTGAAGAGGACATATTCCTTCCTGCGACAAGCCTACATTAAATTCATTAGTGATTGCGGAAATGTTCGCCATTTTGTTGAAAAAAATCATGGTGAATTTTAGCTTCTGCAGATGCACTTCTTTTGCTGAGAAATTTTTACTATTTTTATGCGTTCTTCGGTTGTTAAACGATCCATGTTTATAAATGGCAAACTTTTTACTAAATAAATAACGCTTCAAACGACAGGTAATTAATAGCTGACAGCCTTGGCAGATCGGCGGTTTTGAAACCATTAAATGAATAACCCTATATTTCAAGAAAATGTTTATAATATATATTGTAGGAAAATATATGAACTGAAGAATTATGTTTAGCATTTAATTTGTATTTTTTTTTTATTTTGGAATAAAATGAAACTGAAGTAATGAATTCAGTCCCAAAAATAATTTTAAATTTTTTAAAAAAAAACTGCAGCCTTTTAAAGCATTAATTATGTAGTCAAGCGCAAGTAAAATAAAAAAATCAGTCTCTTAATAGGATTAGGAAAAAAATATAATTTTTTATAAAAATGTCGATTAAAACAGCATTATTTCTTTTATTCTTTTTTATTTTTTTAATTTTTTTTATTAAAAAAAATAATAAATATAATAATATTAATAATAATAACAATATTAAAAAATAATAAATAATTTATTAATAAATAATAATAATAAAAAATAATTTTCTTAAAAATGTCAATTAAGACAGCATTATTTTTTTAATTTTTTATTTTTTTTATTTTTTATTTTTTTTTTATTTTTAACGTTTTTTTTTATTTTTTAATTTTTTTTATTTTTAATTTTTTATTTATTTATTTTTTTCTTTTTTTTTTTTTTTGTTTGTTGAAGAAACATTAAGTGTAATAAGCAATTTCGTTTTCAATATTTCAAAGAGCTAAATGTGAAAATCGGCCTCAGCCAAGTTTTACTTTGATGCGTTTCAAAAATGCTTCTCCCGCAGCCAGCGGAGGTTATTGCGAAACATCATGCAACTTGTAAAAGTTTGAATATATTTGGATATGCGAGTAAAGTTTTATCAACTTTTCCTTTCAGAATATTAAAATTGATGGGATCATTTTTTGTGTGGAGTCTTTAAACGATTTTTTATTATAACACAATATTAAGGAAGGATTTTTTTTTTGTAAGTTTCAATGAATTCAAAAGCTCCTTTCAAATCAAGCCTTCCAAAGTCACTCACTGATTTAGCTAATGGAAGACTTTTGAAGCTGTGCTCTAATTTTCTGTTATTGAAATGCAGTTGAATTGTCGGGCTAATCAACAAATATACTTTTACTCACCGTTGATTTCAGTAAAAACATCATTTTGCAACATAGATCCTTCTTCCTTCCCCCTTTTTGAAATATTCTTTAGTTTTAATGAAATATTTTTTTTTCGTTGACAAAATGTTCAACATCTTTTCAAACTTCCTTAAATTAGTGTCTGTAATCTTTAAAGGTGACTTAAAGTTTTCGGTTTGAAAATATCTGCTCAAGGAATTTATTACTTTGAGAGCGATATGAAATACGAGAGAGGTCCCACAACTAGCTAATCAGACGTATAGATGGTGCTAGTAGTTTGAAAATATCAATTTCGTGAAAAGTGGCCACCTTATGAAACATATATTTTTCATCGTGATGTAATTCAATATATCCATTTCAAAGGTATCAGTTTAACCAATATTAAAGCCGAGCTAGATTCTTCTCTGAATTACGAGAGTGGTCCCACAATTAGCTAACTTGACACCAGTAGTTTGAAAAATATTAACTTCCTGAAAAGTGGCAACCTAATAAAACATATTAGTCAACGTGATGCAATTCAATACATTCATTTGAAAGATCTCAGTTTAACTAATATTAAAGCCGAGCTAGATTCTTCTCTGGGTGAGGTTGCTACTTCGTTTACCACTCTAAAATATTAGGTAGCTGAGTTTAAACGAGGTCGAATACCGTGGTGGTCTACCAAGTGAGGTGTCCACGCCAGACACGGTTAAGAAAATCCATAAAATGGTATCGGATGATCGTCGATGATCGGCTGAAGGTCGGTGAGCCAGCGTAATGAAGCAATTCGAACTTTAATTCATTAAGTTTCGTCATTGCAATGGATGGTGGATGTGTGAACTGGAGCATCGTCTTGCTGAAACGACACTTTCTTTTTCGCTAAATATCGTCTTTTTCCATTCTTTCATCACCTAAATGCTACAATTAATTAGCATAATATTCGTCGTTGATGGTTTTTCCTTTCTGAAGATAAGGAATAAAAATAATCACTTTTTGAACACTTTTTTAAATGCTTATCATATTCATTTCGTGGATTTTCTTAATCGTGTCTGACGTTGCCAGGTACCTTAATTGGTCGACCACAGCTATGTTCGTCTAGGCAGCTTGCACGGCCTAGTTTAAACTCTACCACCCGATATTTTATAGTCGTAAACGAAGGAGTGACTCCCCCAGAGTAGAATCTAGCTCGGCTTTTATATTGGTGGGTCTGAAACCTTTCAAATGGAAATTTTGAATTACATAACGGTGACCAAATTTTTCCATGTCTGCAAATCGTTTACCTTGGATGGTTCAAATAGAAATACTAAACAACATGGCGCCTTGAAGCTTAGAACTTGAGCTTGATAAAACGAATTACTCTAGCTAACAAATGACAGACAGGAAGGGGGGAGTTTTATTTGTTTTATGCGCAAACTGCATTGCCAAGGCAGGATTAATAATAACTTCGTCGTTTGTTCTACAGAAGCAGAACTTATCACTATGGGAAGGAAAAGTTAAAAATAAAAAAATACTGGCATGCAAAAAACGAAGAAAAACGCATCATATGAATACTCGCTCAAATTCGTTGAAAGTCCATGCCTCCAAATACCCTTAAAACACTTCGTTCCATTTCGTTGAATTAATGAATGTGAAGTTTTTACTTAACTCGGTATCGACGACATCCGTACACGGATTCCAACTTATTCATTCTAATAAGCTATAGGAATCACCGTGGGTGGTCAGTGAAATACAAAAAATTGATTATCTGCCACGCATTGCAAACTTAACTAAAATCACTGCCGTAGTTGTCTTTCTAGAATGTTTGAATACCACCGCAATTAGTTTGAATTTAGCTTAGAATAGCTTTCATACATCCTAAAGCAACGACTTTTATTGAACGAACTCCTTTTGTACAGTAACCACACCGACGACTAGGCGATTCCTTGAAATATTATATGGCATATTTCTAGTTTATATGCAATATGACTGTAAGTTTCTTCTACAAAATATTGAAAAATTTCTGAAAAAATGCTAACTTTTCTAGAGGTGTCTTCATTTATTGTAAGGGTATATTGTTTCCTGCTGGCCCAAATTCGACCACTTTTGGACTGAATCGGCGCACGAATATGGTGCATCTTTATGCTAACTTTCAGTCTCCTAGCTCAAGTTTTCAATTGACATGGGGACGAAAGGATATGAACTTTTATGATAACTGGCAATATATTAATGCTGTATGGGATCCCAGATAAGTATTGCAAGATGCTAGAATGGAATGATAAAATGTGTTTATACTCTTATTCTACTCACCGTCTAAATGGGGGTAATATTATAGTAATAGGATAGGCCCCAAATGTTGTGACCCTTTCTGTTACTGATGCCTTATTAGCTTTGTCTACATTTATGGGCCTTCGTTACCTAATAAGGCAGGATGCCGAAAAATTTTAATACAATGACACATTTCAAGAAATTATAATACATCCCCTATTTGTGAACCTAAAAACCAAATTTGGTGTAATTCTCACATATGATTGTTTATCCTATCTATATATAAGAGGTGTGATCAAACAAAAACCGTTATTTTCAATTTTTTCCAAAAAGTATTTATTTATTCGTCAATTTCTATTTTATTCCCTTTAAAATAGTCCCCCTCAGATATAGTACACTTGTGCCAGCGTTTTTTCCAATCCTTAAAACACTTCTAAAACGCACTTTTTGGTATTGCCAACAGCTCCTGTTTCGATTTTTCTTTTATCTCCTCAATCGTAGCAAAACGCTTTCCTTTCATCGGTGTCTTCCGTTTTGGGAAGAGGAAAAAATCAGCGGGGGCCAAGTCTGGTGAATACGGTGGTTGAGGCATGATTGCGGTTTTGTTTTCGGCCAAAAACTCACGCACAAGCATCGATGTGTGAGCTGGTGCGTTATCATGGTGCAAAATCCATGGCTGGTTTTTCCATAATTCTGTGCGTTTCTGACGAATTGCTTTGCGCAAATGGAGCATAACTTCAAGGTAGTATTCCTTATTGACCGTACGACCTTGTGGCATGATGCATTGCAATCGAAGAAAACAGTGAGCAAAACCTTCACATTTGACCGAACTAGACGTGATTTTTTCGGTCTTGGCTCTGGAATCTGGATCGTCGTTTACGACGTTCAACAGCTTCTGAGCGATGTTCATGCGACGTTGTTTTCGTCCAAAATTTAGCAACTTTGGAACAATCTTCGCTACCGCACGTTTCATGCCTAAAACATCCATAGAAATTGCTTGGCACGAGCCGAACGATATGCCAACATCATCAGCAACCTCTCTAGTTGTGAGTCGAAGATTATCCAAAATTATTTTCTTCACTGCTTTCATCGGTTGTTGACGTGCTGGGGCGACCAGGACGGGCATCGATATTGACATCTTCTCGGCCTTCCTTAAACCGGTTATACCACATTTGAATTTGTGTTCTGCTCATAGTAGACTCGCCAAACGCCACAGTCAACATTTAATTTCATTTTTAATTTAATTCATTTTAATTTTTAATTTAATTTCATTTTTTTTCACAAAACTTAATACAGTTTCTTTGATCCATTTTTTCGAATAGTAAAAAATCGAAGAGTACGCCGACTAACCTTTTTATCTGTCAAAAACAAACTGAAAATCCAAAATGGCTGATATTGTCAACATATATAACAGGCCTGTGTACCAACATAACAGAAAAAAAGCGAACATACGTAACTCACGAAATTTGAAAAGAACCGTTTTTTTTATCACACCTCGTATGTACCCAACAAAATAAATGTTTCCAAGGAAGCAAACATTCATCACATTTTGTGATGGGAAAGTGGTGCCAAATTGCGTAATCACCTAGTAAATTAACACAGGGTTGTCATAGAAGATAATCAGTGTTTTATGATGGTTCTTCCCTACACATACATGAGTAATAAAGGTGTGATGAAATTTCAAATCTTTGGTTGCAATTTTTCATTATTCAAAAGAACTGATTTTTGTTCCAGAAAATGTTTCTTCTTCAGATTGTGCCATCAGAAACACGTTTCATGTAAAAGTATTTGCTCAGTGCAAATAATTGCGCTAAAATTGTTTTTGGAAAAACATCCCGCAGATTTTGATTGATTTGGAACTATCCAGGAAAGACACATAATGTTCCGCAGGATCGCCTACAATATTGTGGATGCACATTAACGAGATTTTTATAGCGATAGGAAATATATATCAGCCCAATTATGAGTGAAAGCTCCCTGGTAAATTTTTCTCATTCCCCTACTCTCTTAGTCTCAAACAATCTCCTAGGGAGATTTTACTTTCCTCCTATTCTAAACAAACTTCGTAACTGGGAAACTCTTCCCGGGGAAAAAGTAGCTGTTACGAATGTCATAAAAAAGGGAAAATAATGACAAATTTTGGGAATAATTCCGTCAAAAATTTGAAAAGGATTGCGCCAAAAAAAAAATGTAAGTAATATAAATACTGGCCAAATACTGGGAAGAGGCTAAAGGTATCGCATCATTGTCTTGAATGCAGAGAGTTTCTATATTTTCTTCATCGTTAACTTCCATATTGCATTTGATATAAATCCAAATGTTATGCAATGCACAGCAAACGTTTGTCGTTTGTTATTTTAACCGCCTTTTCTGGAGCATAGTATAATTCTCTAGCTCCAAGAAGGCATCGCCATCTGTTTTTCAGGACACCATTTGCACGCTCAATAGCGTTACGACATTTGGAATGAATTTCGTTGAATTTTATTTGAACAGACTCATCTTGCGGACATCTGTGAGGGGTCATAAGCCATGGTTCTAATGGATAACCTGCGTCTCCTAGTTAAAAAATATATACATATATATTAATATTTGAATATTATTTTGTTAATATTAAAAACCTTACCAAGGAGCCAATAATTGCTACCGTTTCTGAGGTATTCTTGCTCAAGATGAGCTCTTAACTCACTAGTGTTTCAAATAAGGGAATCATGATGCGCTCCAGGATGAAAGGCATCTACGTACTGAATCCCCAGCTCATGGTCACAGACCTATAATTTTTTATTGTTTTAAAATTTGGGTTAAAATATTTTGGACAAAATTCATTTACCAGCATTACATTCAAGCTGTAGTACCCCTTCCTGTTATAGTACAGGTGCTTATTATTAGGCGGAGCAACAATTCGGACATGAGTTCCGTCAAAGCATCCTATTACGCTTGGAATGTCATGCTTTATATAAAAATTTAACGCAATTTTACGCTTTTCATCCTCTGTTTTGCAAAAAGTTATCCACCTTTGACAGAGATGCTGCTCAAATATATTTATTACTTCTGGATAAATTTTATTGAAGATGCTTTGTGCCACAGACATATCAGAGTCCTTCTCCACACCCGTTTGATACCCACCTTTGGCCATGAAGCGAAGCGCTGCAATTAACTTCACGAGTGGGGAAACTGCAACTGACTGTCTCTTCAGTGGAATATGTGCTCTTAACATATCCGAAAGGCAAATAAAGGCTGGTTTATTTACTCTGTAATATTTTTCAAATCTAAAAATCATTTTTTTATTTAATTATAGTACTTTTTAAGGAATCTACTTACAAAGTTTGCGGTAGCTCAAGTGGGTTGCTGCTAACCTCTGTTCATTCTTGTCCAGCACTTCACTTTCATCGTTTTCTTCTTCAGCTAACATTATACTTGCCGCACTAAACATTATTTTTTTTTTCTTTAATCTCTTTTTTCCCTCCAAACACTTTTACTTTTAAAATTTATAAAATTAAATTGGTAAATTTGGAAAAATTTTTTGTAAATATTAGGTAAAAGAAGTAAAACAGCTGACTTCGAATGTTTCGAATTCTCTCTCCCTTCCCAGACTGTTCAGAATTGGAGGATTTTCATTTTGGGAAAAACGTATTCTCTGGGAATTCATTTCTCTGGGAGTTTTAAGAATTGGGCTGTATGCTATATTTGATCTCTGAATATTTGTGGTTTTTATAAATTGAAACGCAAACTTAATATCTGTGGTCACAACCCATAACAGCCTAAGTCTGTTTTTCAATATTTTCAGTACAGGAGTTTAAAGTTTTGAATCTTCTCTGAAAATCAGGAGAAGGTGTTTTTTTGGAAAACTTTGCTACAGATTCCAAGGAAACGAATTTCTTTACTTAGTTGTTAACAAAAAATAGTTGTTTATTCTCGCAGTCAAAAGATATTATCGAAAAAGACACTTAGGCTCTCATGAAGTGTTGAACGAACGAAAGTCCAAAAGTTCAAGTTGAGTTAGGCTATTATTCCAGATTAAATAAAAAACTTTAAGTTTGGAGAAAGACCTTAACTCAATTTATGTTTATCAAAAAACGAAATTGTAATTCGGAATAAGAGCTTAACTCAAGTTAGGAAAATAAAATTGTTTCTTTATTTTTTTGGATTAACGACTTAAGTTGATTTAGGCAATGATGAAAAAATAATGTTTATATTTGTTGTAATCCTAAATTGACTTAGGCAGTTATGCCAAAACAGTCATTTAGAAAAATAACTGAAGCTATTAGGTTTTTTAGGATTAATTGCCTTCCTAGAAGAGATACAAACATGAAAAATTTACGGCAAATAAATTTAGATACGCTGAATACGATGGTGCTAATAACTCAATTGTGTCCTAACTTGAGTTAGGCTGTTACGGGTTGTGACCACAGATATATCGGTCATCGTATAAGCGAGAATAAAGAATTTGTTTTTTCCCCAACACCTTCAAATGGAATTTCTTTAAGCGAACTATCAAAAATTAAGTCTACGGAGCATATTGTTGTCCCTAAGAAATGGATTTTGGAGTATTTCATATAAGGTGGCGTACAAACGGTGCTACTGTCAACTGTCAATAGGGGCAGTTACTTAAAGATGTTGAAGGATTTTTTCTCCAGAACTGCGCCGAAGACATATCTGTTTCAACAGCATTTGGTACCAGCACGGTGGAGCAACTGCACACACAACCAAACCGGTTATGGCGGAGTTCCAACGAAGATTCTCAAACTAATTAATGTAATATCGAGAAACTGCACTTTCCGCTGGTCGCCAAGGTCACTCGATCTGACTGCACCAGATTGGATTGGCCTGAAATTTCTAGCCAATCCTAATCCATTTGAAACTACAGTCCTTGATTTTAATACACAACAACATTCTGCAAATGTGTGCTGTGTACAATTCTGATTGAATGTACTCTCATGGGCTTTATGAGTGTACTCGTATGCTTGTCTGGATGAATGATTCCCTCAGATAAAACATAAACATAAAATGATATATTGTCTAATTTTTTATTACTCCATTTGAATAATAAAATTTAACAAAAATTTTCTGTATTATTTGAGTCTGAATGAGTTGTGACTGCATTGTGTGTGTGTACGAACGTACGAGTACTAAGTAAGACGGTTACTATTCCAATGTACACATATATATTCCGTCCATCTGTCTGTCTGCTCTGCCACACATTCATATGTGAATATGAATAACTTCTTCCCAAAGTGAGTGTGTGAGTGAGTGAGTGTGTTCGTTCGGCTATGGTTTTTGTGGGTTAATTTATGAGTTGTTTTTTCTTGAGCATTTATTATTTTTGCCTCTTCCTCCTCCCTCCTTTGCAAGGGTTCTAATGACGAATGACGGTTACAACGATTTACTACCAAACATATGCTGCAAGCAAAAGATCTGTGGCAGATTTGGTAGGGTGCGGGAACCTACACAATAGCAAAAACTGTATGATGATGAATACTAAGCTGGAAAATAGACAAAATGATAAATATTATTTATAACGTACGTATGTGTGGATGTTTTTAAAGGACTTTTGATAATGTAATAACTTTGAGATTTACATTAAGTTTTAAGGGATAATTAAGTGGAAAAATCAAGTTATGTGATTTAATACTCAATGGAATGGAATATCTTCTAAGAAAGGAATTTATATACAGATTTATTTAAACCAAGGATATGTTGTTCTCTGTAAATTAAGAACAATTTAAGTCAATGAAATTTTCAAAGTTATTTTATGAAACAGAAAAGTTTAAATCGTAAAGAATATACAGTTAAATAAACTCTCTTTGTGTCGCTAAAATTGGTTAAAGTAAAAAACTGTTTTTTCTACAGACAGCCACATACAAAAAAGAATAAAAAGTGAGACTTCTAACAGTAATTTAAAGCAGATCGGTTGGAGAAATAAAAGACAGCCGTCGGTAATTTTGTAACCTGTCATAATTCTCTCCTTAACCTACGGTTAGTCTGTGTTTCCAAACGTATACATTTACATCTGGCATTACAAGTAACCACAGATAGTAAAAAAAATTAGATTCCTAAAATTTATTATGCGATATTTACATTGGCGTAGCAATAGATTCTTCAACTAATTGTACAGGGTGGCGCAATAGAACGTCCATATTTAAAAAATAGAATAAAAAATAAATACAAAAGGTGTGGTTAAAATAAATCTAAGGCATTGTAGAGCAATAAATGGAGTTTATTTTTTAAAAATAACATCATCTAAATGGTGACCCTCTCTACGACGGCACTCCTCTAGCCGCAAACGAAAACTATTGAAAACTTTCTTCAGTAATACCGGTGTAATGGCTGCCATTTCACCACGGATATTCTCCTTGAGCTGAACGATGTTTCTTGGATTATTACTGTAGACTTTGTGTTTGAGGTATCCCCACAAAAAAAAGTCAAGAGGCGTCAAGTCTAGACTACGTGGGGGCCATGGGATATCACCTCTTTTCGAAATCAGTCTGCCAGGGAACATCTGCTTCACCACCGCCATGGAGTCATTTGATGTGTGACAGGTAGCTCCATCTTGTTGGAACCAAGTTCTGGAAATCACTATTCTTGAACTTTCAATTTCTGGAGCCAAAAATCCGTCCAGCCTCTCAACATAGCGTTCCGTATTAACCGGAACGTTTTGGCCCCGCGCATTTTCGAAGAAAAAAGGACCAATTATTCCTCTGCCAGAGATTGCTGCCCATACTGTCACTTTAGGACTATGCAATGGTTTCTGGTGTTTGATTTTGGGATTTTCACTGTTCCAGTAACTACAATTTTGACGGTTTACGAACCCATTCATAAGGAAATGAGCCTCGTCAGAGAAAAGGATATTGTCAAAATTGGAAAATCGATTAAGCATTTCATTAGCAAATGCGAGCTTTGCTATGAAGTCAGACTCTTTCAATTCTTAATTGCAGTTTATATAGATGCAGTTTAAGATCCAATGTTAAAATTCGTTGCAAACTTCGTCGCGAAGAATTCTCCCTCAACCAAACTTATACCAGGACAATGGCATCTTGAAGGACTTTCAAAAATCTGCATCCTCATCTTTCAGACGAATTTCAGAACGCCAAAATCATCAGTCATATGTCAAGTTCATAGTTAACATTTTTGCCTACTGTGCCTAGGCGAAGAATTCTCCCTCAACCAAACTAATACCACGACAATAGTACTTTTGAAGGACTTTCAAAATTTTGCATCCTTATTTTTCAGACGAATTTCAGAACGTGTGGTGTGTACGTTTTCATCAACAACCGATGAAAATGTTAAGAAAGTGAAGGAAATTGTTATGGAGAATCGCCGAATCACAATTAGGGAAGTTGCTAAGGATGTCGGCATATCGGTTGGCTCATGCCATGCAATATTTTCGGAAATTTTGAGCATCAAACGTGTGCCAGCGAAGTTCGTTCCAAAATTGCTGAATTTTGACCAAAAACAACGTCGCATGAGCATCGCTCAGGAATTGTTGAATGACGTCAACGATGATCTAGATTTGCTTAAAAGGGTCATAACTGGTGACGAATCATGGGTATATGATTATGACATCGAAACCAAAGCCCAATCGTCCCAATGAAAGAGTCCAACAGAGCCAAGACCAAAAAAACACGCCAAGTTCGATCAAATGTCAAGGTTTTGCTAACTGCTTTCTTCGATTACCATGGCGTAGTGCATCAGGAGTTCTTACCATAAGATCGTATGGTAAATAAGGAGTATTACCTTGAAGTTATGCGTCGTTGGCCTTAAACAATACGAAGAAATACGCCCGGAATTGTGGAAAAAAAATTCATGGCTTTTGCATCATGATAATGCACCTGCTCACTCATTTTTGCTTGTGAGAGATTATTTGGACAAAAACAACACCGTTATCATGCCTCAGCCACCGCATTCCCCAGATTTGGCCCCCTGCGACTTTTTTCTCTTCCTAAGATTGAAAAGACCCAGGAAAGGACGGCGTTTTGCGACGATTGAGGAGATAAAAACCGAATCGCTGAGAGAGCTCAAGGGCATACGAAAAAGTGCATATCAGAACTGCTTCGAGGACTGGAAAAAACGCTGGCACAAGTGTATTATTATTATTATTATTATATCTGAGGAGGTAAAATAGAAATAAATATTTTTTGAGAAAAATGAAAATTCACCTTATTGTTTGAACACACCTCGTAATATTGCTCATTATATAAGTTGCTCCCCTCACTTGTTCTCTATTAATTTCGGATTTGTTTTTAAAGTTTCGCATTAGCTAGCTCATAAGCAGCCTCGTGTTCGACTCATGACTCAATTATAAGCGCAACAAATGGGTCTATTTCGGAAAGCGCCAAGGGCTTCACGGCTGTCTATACATTTAAAAAGAGTTATGAGTTTTGCTAACCCACTAAATACGGACGAATGCTTACAAAACTGTAAATAACTAATATTATCTATGCAAGAGAGTTAAAAAATAGAATATGCGTAAGCTCACTGAATGTGAGAAGCTCTCCTACGCTCTCTCATTCATGATATGCAAAGGAATGTGTTTTTTTATGCAAAACATATGAGGTTTTGTTGTTATTTTTATCTTATGATATTTTTTTAATTTTCAACAGATCAGAGTTGAACTAAAAGGTTCACTTCGACTTCGTTTAGGATCAACTACGTCCCTAAATATCCATCTCTATAACAGCTCTTAATTTAGCCCAATAAATTTGATTAGCCATATGTAGTAACTATTTTTCATTATAATACATATACATATGATATGTCACAGTCACTCTGTTTTTCAGTCATTTTGAATATGTATTCCTTACCAAACATGGCAAATTAAGTTCAGAGTACACAATGACTGTGATATAAAAATTAAGTCAATCAGTAGCTGGCAAAGGTCAATTCCGATTCATTGAGGTGAACATCATCACAAATACCATAATGCCATAGCAATACATTATTTTATATAAACATATCGTATGTATGTATGTAAGCGAACACGGACACACACATACACACTCACTTCGCTGCAAACAAAAGCCAAATCTATTTGAAAAATTTGTAAATTTTCTGTGGGCGTTTGCCATGTAATTTGATACACAACATTTAATTAAAAGGTCAATGATTTACATGTGAGATTTTTATCAAAATATGATTATTTTCCCATGATTCCACACAAAAACTCATACTCACATACACCGGCTTGCTCATACGTACATGGGTATAATACACACACATTCATGACATAAACATTTGTAAGATACCCATAAATTTCATTGATATTCATTCAGTAATATACATAAGTACGTATGTATATTCAATGTATGTATGTAGGTATGTTTAAAACACACATCAATATTTATAGACGTATACGGTGACTGTCAAATGTAAGTGCTTTTTAAACTAAACTTTGCTTCGGATTTGTAAAAGCTATTTTAAATGTAGACCAATTGCTAGAATGGACAGGATGTTTGCGACCAAAATAGCATTTCGTTAAGAGTCTGTTCTATGTAAATTCAGAATTAAGTCTTAAAGGATTAACAAAAGTTTCAGAAAGGTAAAGAGAACGAACTTACTTACAAATTAACAAACTGTCATGGACCGCAAAACGATATACAATCTCAGTGAACAATCAAAGTATTTGTTACTCCTTCAATTCTGCTATGTCGCCTTCAAAGTAAGCTCCTTCTGAAATAATACCTTTATGCCAACAAATAATCCAATCGTCAAAACATTTCTTAAACGGATCTCCCGAAAAAGACTTCAGTTCCCGACGTGAGTTCGCTGTTATATCTTCTACCGCCTGAAAATGGATGCCTCGAAGTAGTAATTTGAGTTTTGCAAAAAGAGAATAATGTCAACCATCAAACCGTGATCAAAAAATAACCGTTATTTTAAATTTTTTCCAAAAAGTATTTATTTATTCATCAATTTCTACTTTATTTACTTTAAAGTAGTCCCCCTCACATATAGTACACTTGTGCAAGCGTTTCTTCTAATCCCTAAAACACTTCTAAAGCGCGTTTTTTGGTATCGCCAAAAGCTCCTGTTTCGATTTTTCTTTTATCTCCTCAATTGTAGCAAAACGCTTTTCTTTCATCGGTTCCTTCAGTTTTGGGAAGAGGAGAAAGTCAGCGAGGGCCAAGTCTGGTGAATGCGGTGGTTGAGGCATGCTTGCGGTTTTGTTTTTGGCCAAAAACTCACGCACAAGCATCGATGTGTGAGTTATCATGGTGCAAAATCTGGGATTGGTTTTTCCACAATTCTGTGGGTTTCTGACGAATTGCTTCGCTCAAACGGCGCATAACTTCAAGGTAGTATTCCTCATTGACCGTACGACCCTTTGACAAGAATTAATGATGCACCACGCCATTGCAGTCGAAGAAAACAGTGAGCAAAACCTTCACATTTGACCGGACTTGAAGTGCTCGGGCGACCAGGACGAGCATGGTTATTGACATCTTCTCGGTCTTCTTTAAACCGGTGATACCATAATTGAACTTGTGTTCTGCTCATAGTAGACTCGCCAAACACCACCGTCAATATTTCAAATGCCCTTGCACATTTAATTTCATTTTTTACACATGAATTCCCTTTTCACAAATCCGCCCTTTTTGGGCGAATTTCCTCATTCGAATGCCACATAATACCTAGATAACATTCTCTATTTACCACCTAACCTTCTGGCAACAAATCTGAGTGCACAACACGCCGATAGTCACAGAAAATAGTCAATAATATCCTGACTTTTGCTCGATTTTGACATTGTTCTTTTCAGTTTCAGATCAGATGGAAATCGCCATTTCGAAGCTTATCAACTAGTTTGCATGCCAAACTTGTAAATCCATCCCTCAGTACCAGCTATAATGCATTTTATAAATGCACAGAGTTCACAGGGGTTTAACGTGAGTCTCGTCGTGAAGTCCTCACCCACGGTGTGCGACACACTGGACATGTTACAATGCGATTGTCAACGCCCCCCCTGCTATAGCCGAGTTAAATTTAGACTAGAAATAGGGGCTGGTGCTACCGCAATTGTCAGCCCTTTCTTCCAGCCAGGAGATACCAAATTGGTTATGCTAGTATGGAACATAATCCCCATTGGCGAAGGTGAGGTCTATCTTTCCACGTGTGCTACTCTATACGTCTGTATAACCCAATTGTAAAATGCAACTCCACATTCGAGCACAAAGTCTCGACCAGCGATTTTGGTATCAACCACAACCCGCGTGATGCTCCCACTAGGGGTCCTACACCAAATGATCAAGCGGGAACTCAGTCCCGGGGCCTCCTGATCCCCACGCTACCGGTCAAACTTACCGGTTAGAGCTGCGTAGCAAAGCAAAAGCAAAGCTACTATCAAATTGTGATTTTACACCATACTTCACGGGATTGGTCGTCCTGTGGCAAAAAAAGGACATACTGGACATTTTTACATACCTGCAGGTGCGGAGACCCCAGGTAGATGAAACAGTCTATACTACATTGCAAGGATGCAGTATCCTCATCGGCGGAAGGAAAAACTCCAAACTCCCTTCCGTTCGGCGATGGTGAACGGTTATCATGAAATATAGACATACGAAAACCCCATGCCTGTTCATAACCCCCGAGAGATCAAAAAGGTATAAATGACAGCGGACGAACCCGAGACCTGCCCGTGTGTATACCTATCACCCTCGGTGCCAGCCAAAGCCTTTGGTCAAACTCTGTAGCTAAACTACGTCTATTAAGCTAAATGAGTTTCCGACAACACAATTTAAAATCCAACAATCTTATCAAAATATTGATTCATCAGACACAGGAAGTTCAGCGAGGTCTCTCTCAAACTTAAATGAAGATTTTCAGTTATCATTTTCCTCACTTTATCGATGTTGACTTCAATTGAAATCACTGATGATCGACCAGAGCGAGACAAATCTTCGCCCACATCTCGCCCGTATTTGAATGCACTGTACCACTCATGTACACGTGTTTTTGATGAAATCGGTTCACTTTAAGAAATCGGTTCGGCACACGAAATTCTATTTGCAGTACGTAATTTAAGACAAATTTTTTGTTCAATGTTGGAACCATTGTCAAACTCTCAAAACATAGTTGAGATGAAATGGCCAAATCTAGTGCTCGATTACATGACAAAACTAAAGGATAGAGAGGTTATAAACCCTTCATTAGTGCACATATCAGCTGTACCAACTTAGCGAAAAAGCGAATTTTAGCAAGCCGTTTAAGCGGGCTTTTTAAATTATCAATTCCAGAACACGTATTTGCTCAATTAAAAAAAGTATTCTGCCTTAATCATGAGAAAATACTATTATTATATTATCTTTAGCTCTCGATTCCAAATGTGAAATTTGCTTTTATTTTATTCTTACGATTTACGCTGAAATTCTATATATTAAACTGAGGGATATGATGCACAGGATGGCGCATGAATCGTGCAACAAACACAATATTAATGCCATTGGGGACCGTTATTTAAAGATGTTGAAGGAGTTTTTTACCCAGAACTGCGCCGAAGACGTATCCGTTTCAATAGCATTTGGTTCTAGCAAGATGGAGCAACTGCACATGTAGCCAGATCGGTTATGTCTGAGCTCCAACTACAATTCTCAAACAAATTAATATCCAGAAACTCCATTTTCCGCTGTCCTCCAAGCTAACCTGACCTGATTGCACCAGACTTTTTTTATTGGGTTATGTTAAGCAAGAGGTGTACAAAACAAAACCAAGGAATTTGACTGAATTAAAGCACTCCATTAAAACAATAATTGAACCAATCCCGCAATGAATAATTTTCTGATCAGGTGTCGCATATGGGTGAGTGAGCATAGAAGTCATTTATAGTCTCTCATTTTCAAAAACAACTAGTTATTGTATAAACTTACAGCGCTTATACTTACCTATATTTGAATTATAAGCAAAATTTTATTACTGGCTACTCCAGATACAAAATTTATCTTAATGAATTGTTTTATCCATAAAGTACACAAATGTACTACATACGTAAATGAATTGCCAACCTGACTTTATAAATGAAATCATTGTGAATTATCTTGAATCTAAAATTTAACATTGCTAAGCTTCGTGGCAAGTTCGTTGGTTTTCTAAACCAACTGGTGAGTACTTCTCTGCTCTCAAAAAGGAACTTCTTGAATTGTAACTAATTCATTTTGGTTTTTTATTTTAAACTCTTTCTTTATAATCCGCAAGTTGCCTGTAATTTCTCTTGTTCTTTGAGGAATTATATACCTATATAAAAGACAATTTTCTCTTTACACAGCCAAAGGTATTTCTCTATAAGCTCGAAATCCACTACTTGAAAGATCTACCCAAATCTCATAATTAGATAATTTCTCATCCAACCGCACCATTCGAGCTACTCAGAACTGGCGACTCCGTCTTCATCGCTGCCCCGCTAACTTTCATAGCCAGTTTCGTGCTCTACTCCAGTGCAGTTATAATATAATATATAAAATAAAATTGCATTTTCTATACAATAAAAAAAAAAATAGATAAAATGTATTGGTTAAAAAAAATATTTGAATTTCTTATTGTGGCACAATTGGTGTGCCACCATGTATTTTAAGCTTTCCTGGAATACTTGGGATACCACAAAAATCCCCTGAATTTCTGAAACAACTTACCGGGAAAACTGGTATTGAAACTTGACAAATTTTCCAACAATTTCTATCTCCATATGGTGAATATTGGTAGTAAATTAATGAGACTTATCCGGAATGTTACAAATAATGTTCAATAAATACCATATGTTGTAAAAGGTGTCCCAACAAGAACGCAAGATTTAAATTTTAAATAAAACACAGATATTTAAAAAAAAAAAATCGTGAAACTTTATTATATCGTAAAGTAGACAGAATGAGGTTATGTATGGAACAACACATCGGGCAGATGGCCGCCGCGGCTTTGCTGGCACACACGCGATCTTCTACTGAAATTTTCAATGACCGTTTTGCATAAATGCTGCGGTATTTCATTAATGCAGCGTCCAATTTCTTCTTTTAAGACTTGAGTGGTCGTCGGCTTATTCGCGTAAACCATTGGCTTCAAAGAACCCCAAAGAAAACAGTCTAGTGGTGCTAAATCGCACGATCTAGGCGGCCACTTCTGGTCTCCAAAGCGCGAAATAACACGACCGGGAAATGACTGATGCAGTAATTGAATTGTTTCTCTGGCTGTATGACATGTGGCGCCTTCTTGTTAAAACCACATGCCCTCCACATTCATTTTTTCAATTCTAGGCACGAAAAAACTGGTTATCATTTCACGATACCGAACACCATTAACTGTTTTGCGTTCTTGTTGGGACACCCTTTATTATAAGTTTTAATATTTCCGAGCTATTTTGATGTTTGCCTAATATTGTTTACTGAGATTATTTCGTAAGTGGACTGTAATGCGACATCGAAAGAAATTATGGTAGATTTCAAATTTTTCGCTTCCGATGGAATGTGTTCCTATATTATGTTAACAAGTTTTGACTTTGACAAATGTTGATGCCGCTCAATGTGTAAGCAAATTAGCTTTATTACACATTTGGGAGGAAAAAACAACATTAAATATTATGCTTATTTTTGCAATCAAGTTGGTATCGAAAGTGTGCAAGCACTGCTGCTGTTACCTATCAGCGGCATAGACGTGTTGTTTTAGATATTTTGTTCCAATTTTGTAAACGTATTAAATGGCATTTTTGTCGGTTTAAATAATTTGTTTAACCATAACTTACAATCTGGTTCACCTTACCCTTACATAAGTAATCACTCATCTAACGTCCCTACTCTTTATGTCTTCTTAAACCTACCATAATAAGCAACTCTGTTCTCACGAAATAATTAGTTTGCATTTTATCTTTGGCACGGCTCCATGCCCACCTACGAATGCTGGTGTTAATACTTAAAATTCGGCGTTAGCGCGTGAATAATTGGAGAAATAATAGCGGAAAATTGTCAATAAATGATTAATAACCATGTTGTGTTTGTTTTTTCATCGCAAATATTGTATAAATAAATATTAATCGTAAGAAAAGTGAAGCAAATTGTGAAATTCCGTTTTCTTTCTATTGCTACAAAGTGTTTGTGTACGTGAGAATGTTTGTTTTTGCAAAGCATAAATCGTAGTGAGTGATTCTCTCCCTCTCGCGCGGTGTTATTTTGTTTTTGTTTCGTTGTTATTGATATAAGAAAAATTATAGAAAACCATTGAGCGGAGAAGTGGCAAAACTAAAATAGCAAAAGATAGTGAAAATTTAAGGCGTCTAGCATAAAAGACGAATAATGACAAAAACAAATGGAAATTAGCTGGTGTTGTAAATTTTCGGCGAATAAGAATTATACGAATTGGCTGTTAATTAAAGGTACGTATAATTTTGATGATTTGC
>JAHXMU010023436.1:155-10866 GCA_019455685.1 Philornis downsi | reverse complement strand
TTTTTTTTTTAAAAACATGGGTCCGTCGAATATGGGCAACCCTGTACATAATAAGTTAAGTGGGCGTAGCATAAGAGTCGCCTTCTTATGCGTAACATATAAACTTAACTTTTTCCTCCAATGAAATCTCTACTCTAGCAAACATTTTTAACATTTTTTCAGCAATCACGCCAACAACTTAAACTATTGCTTATGAATTAGAACGGCAACTTTCCGCATCTATAAATTTCCACCTTACAGTGTTGCCACTTAACGAAAGTACAAATTTTATAGAAGATGAATTTGGCATTTGTATTTAGTCCAGTGATGTAGATAAGTGTATAAAAAGTGTTTATCGGTGTTTATAAATTATATGAGTTTGCATGGTTCTTTCCCATGCCTATAAACTACCATCTTATACTACTTTTCAGTAATGTATAGATAGTGAAAATTTTTTTAATAGTGCATTCACTCTTTTTATGCAGAGACCATCAACAAAACGAAATTCAATTCAAAATTATGTTTCTTCCCGAAGAAAATTTTGTTAAGTGGCAACGTCAACCTTTTCTTGTTCCTTTCCAACACTGAAATCGGAACAGCTAACATTTTTGAGAAAAAATGAACGAATGATAGAAAAGTCTGAACGTAAGAATAAGTGGATTAAGTAGGTAATTTGTGTAGGAAATACCGGTAGTAGGGCGTTCATTTACTAAAATTTTCTCACGGCTCGCATAGAATTGTAATTCAATATATTAAACGATAACATACACTACAGCTGCTTACGGATTACAACATTACAGGGGAAAGATAAAATTTTGGAAAATCGCCAGTAACAAAACATCTATGGCAATGCTGTTCATTTTCATTGTGAGATCTTACTTTGGCAAACGCTCAGGGCAAACCAAATCTGACTGAAGGCAACCATGCCTGAGTTATGAATCTAAGAATATGTCGGCTGAATGAGCCATTTGCATGGGAGATACAAAATTTATAAATTCTACCAAGCATTATAAACAAATGGAATGAACAAAAATTAAGGTAACACCAGTCTGCCAATGTAGAATTTCTGGGGAAAAATAGAATTTTTTAAATTCCATAAATTTTTTTGGGAGGTACCAGAACGAATTGACCGGTGTAACCCATTTACAATTCACAGACTTTGTGATCTAGTGAAATGTTAGTCTGTGTCAAGTTTTTACAATATTAGTAAAAGTCAAAATATGGCAATTTAAACGCTTCCTCCTAGCAGATACATTTTTGCGTTTGATTTTTAACTTTAATCTTTTGGGTGAAGGTTCAATAAGTGAAAATCAAATCATGCACTGCAGCTCACTTCATCGTGCAGGACACACGGTTACGTCACAAAACAAATGGGCGTGCAAAAACTTCCATTTTCTTGCTATTTTCTTCTCCTAATTGCCGAATAAATATTAGAAATAATTGTCGAAGTATATCGTTATCCATTTAGTAGTTTCATAGCCGCCGGTTTGGCACACCTGTCAGCTGTTAAATACCTATCATCTGAAGTGTTATTTATTTAGTGAAAGGTTTGCCATTTACGAATATGGATCGTTTAACAACCAGAGAACATGTAAAAACAGTTAAAACTTACTACAAAAATGGTGATTCAAATGCGGACTTTCAACCGAACAAAATTCTCTTCAGCGATGAAGCATATTTTTCATTCGGTGGTTACATCAACAAGCAAAATTGTCGCATATGTGGCTCGAAAAACCCGAAAGTGATTGTGGAAACGTCATTGCATCCGAAAAAATTGACTGTTCGGTGGTGTTCGCATTATGATCTGGAGGTGTCATTGGGCCGTATTTTTTCGAAACCTACCAAAACAAAAGGTTCCACTGCTGCAACCAATCCAGAAGGGGTCATTTAAATGGCATTGTATTTCGTACATAATGGCGAGGTCCAAACATTATAGCGAAACAAAAGTTTCGCTTTACTTGAAAATAAAAAATGGACATGAGAAAAACTCATGAAAGTGTTCATTTTGTTACTCACAGTAAATTCTTTCCTAATTGGAGAAATTGTTCTATTTGAAACGAAACCTTCTCTCCTCATTCATAATATATCGACTTGTTTTCCAGAGAAAATTTATACTTTTACTATTTGTATTGTTTAATAATCAAAAGTTCTCAGCTATTTCGATCCCTTACAAATGTACATAAACTGAGGTTGTTCTTTGCTATATCTATAGAAGTCCACTTCATTGTTTTTGGCTACCAAATAAGTATCAAATATATTAGAAAAATTAGGAAAAGGGTATAATTTCTCAATAGTTGGATTTAGTCCTTTTATTAGTAAGCTTTCTCCTACTGGACTAATTCATCCCAATCATGGCACCTATAAGTCGTAGCTTTATGGACGGTACACCGACTTATTGCCAGATAAATGAGCACACTAGAAACTACTTTTCTCTTATTCATAATGTATAGACTTGATTTCTTTCTTTAATGCGAATTCATGTTTGTTAATTCTTTTCGATAATCACTTCCACTGAGATGGTGATTTACAGTATTTGCATAATACCACAATTTATAATTTCTTATTATTTTTAATTAATTTAAACACTGAATGTTCCCCATATTTCAAAGCTTCAAAGCTTCTAACAAACGAATTTGGTCCTGCTGTAGTCTGTAGTGAGGAGGAAGGCACAACAAAACATCACCCAGTAAGTAGGTGGACGTGTCAAAAAAGAACTCTTATCATTCATTATATGTAATTATGATGGGGGTCCAAGTCCAAAGCCCAAAAAGATTAAGTTACGTGCATATTTTATAAAAGTATGTTACAATCTTCCATTGCGTAAAACCAGTTTCATAAAATTGAAAAAAAAAATGCACTGTTAATAAATTTATGTAGGCGGTGTTCAATAGAATGTACCTTTTGAAAATGGTCCAAATGCCATTCATTTGCGCAAAAGTGGATACATTGAGAAAAGAAACTAAGAAATTTGAAAAAAAGAAAACTGCAAAAGCACACTCTGTCTCTTGGCAAAGATTCAGTGAATGCGTTTCCTAAAAAAGACACACAGTTTGAAGAACTGGTTATTTCACAAAAAGGAGAAGATTACAAATTTTCGAAATACACCCTTATTGCATGTGTACGCCGGCGTAAGACCTACAATTCAATACTTCGCGAATATTGATTATGAATAGTTTGTCCTTCAAGCGTAATCATATGACTTTAAAAGCTAAAAGTTATTTACAGATTTAAGAAATTTAATCAGAGCTCAACAATCTTTAATACGGTAATTATGCCATCAGTTGACTTTTAAATGTGGTTGAGAGAAGTTTATGTGAATTCGTTCTTAAAAGTCGAACTTCCAAAGCAACCATAAACACGCAGATTTCTTTCTTAAAGGTTCGGTTTCCTGACGACAAAATTTTATAACGTTTTTTTTGTTTTTTTTTTTTTTTGTTTAGTGCAAAGCGCTCCCAAAACTAGCCGACCTGACAAAAAAGCCACAAAAAATTGAGGAAAAAAAATTTTATTTTTCACCTTAGTCTACTTCCAACTCGATACGCTTTTTCCAGCGATATTCAATAGCTTCTATACCCTGTTTATAGTCAAAACTGTCAAACTCCTTAAAACAGCCATCGACCGCAGACTCCAACTCTTCATTGTTGGAAAATTTTTTAAAGTTTGCAAGTAGAAAATAGTCCGAGTGGGTTAAATCTGGTGAATAAGGGGCGTGATGAAGCAACTCAAACTTTTATTCATTAATTTTGGCCATTGCAATAGTGGATGTGTAAGTTGGAGCATTGTCTTCAGCAACATTGTCTGAAGCACTTTCTTTTTCGCCAAATGCGTTTTTTTACCATAATGTCATCACCTACACACTGCAATAATGTAGCACAATATTCGCCGGTGATGGTTTTCCCTTTCTGAGGATAATCAATAAAAATAATCCCGTACGCATCCCAAAAAAACAGATGCCAGGACCTTGCATGCAGATGAAGCCATCTTCGCCTTCCTTGGACACGATTTTCCCATTCCAGTCTACTGCGTTGACTGTTTGTCAACGGTGAGAAGAAGGTGAGAAGTGGTGGACCCATGTCTCATTCATGGTTATAATTCGATACAAAAATTCGGCTAGGCTGCGGTAATATATCGCCACTACAGCCGAAACATCTTCACGACGCTGTTTTTGCTCTATTGAAAGTAAGCACAGCACCCGTCTTGCGCCCAGTTTTTTCATCAAATCTTCGCTCACAAATTTCTTCGCTCTTGGCAAATTTCTCTCGGTACTGTATTTGGGAAGTTTAACTAGAATTTTTTTTTTAATATACAGGGTGGGCCATAAGGGTGTTGGCGGTTTAAATATTCAATTAAAAAAAAACTACGAAACATAAAAAAAATATATTTGTATTTGTAAAAAGTAGAAGCATGGGAATTTTTAAGACTTAAAAATAATGTTGTCCAAATGGCTTCCCTCGGCTGCTTGACACTCTTGGAACCGAAGTCGCAAATTTTGGAAAACTCGTTGAAAAGTTGTTCTCGGTATTTTGTTACTTTCCTGAATAATTTTCCTTTTCAACTGAAATTGGTCGGATTATTCTCGTAGACTACCGGTTTGAGGTAGCCCCATAGAAAATAATCGCATGGAGAGAGATCGGGGCTACGTGGGGGCCATTCAATATCCCCCCTTTTCGAAATGAGTTTTCCAGGAAAAACATTTTTCAGCAGCTCTATGGATACCCTAGCCGTGTGACAGGTATTGCCTTGAAATTCTTGCAAAGCTGGCACCAAAAAGTCTGCTAGCATGTTGCAATAATTGTTCGCTCTAACCGTCATCGCATGCCCTCTTTCGTCCTCAAAAAAATATGATCCAATAATACCGGTTGACGTTATCCCAGCCCACACGACAAGCTCAGGGCTGTGAAGTGGACGTTCATGCAAGCGTCGGACCAGAACCGACAATTTTGCTTGTTCACATGGCCATTAAGGTGAAAATTGGCCTCATCACTAAAAATCACGTTGTTGACATTGTTGAACCACTCTTGCATCAAATTGACAAAGTTAAGTCGGTTATTGGCATCATCGGGTTTTAATTCTTGGACTATCTGAATCTTATAAGCCTTCAAATGCAAATCACGCTTCAAAATCCGTCGTAAAGTTGTTCTTTTGTCATCCAAAGACTGACTTCTTTTACGTGTTGACTGTTGCGGATTTCGCTGAGCTGAAACACGAACACGCTCCACAATGTCGGCTGATCTTGCAGAAACTGGGCGACCACGAACCGTAATTGGTACTGTTGAGCCGGTTGTTTCGAACATTCTGATCCATTTTCGTATCACATTGGCGCTTGGAACTTCACTTAAATCGTGTAAACCGTGTTCATGCCGATACAAACGTCGTGCAGTAATCACTGATTTATTGTTTTCGTAATACGCTCGGACACAAAATGCACGCTGCACTCCCGTGTACGGCTCCATGGCGACTAAATTTCCAGGAAGCGGCGCAGCGAACAACATATCCCCCCGCCACCCCGCGCCGCGCGTTACCGTGAAATTGAAGAATTAAATCGCCAACACTCATATGGCCCACCCTGTATAATCAGTTCTCACCTTACTGCCCTGAGTGGAGTTTGAACTCAAAACATCCTGGGCATGTTACTTCACACTAAAAGAGTATTGAAAATTCAGATGCACCCAGGGAAAAGTTTAGTTGGAAATCAGTTCCCGTCAAAAAAATTCCATATCAATGACAAAAATTTTATTTTTTTTATTTTTTTTTATTTGCATTATAAAAATTTGAATTCACAATTTTCTATCTTTGATAATGATTAATAAAAAAGATTTATAAACGAATAATAGTACTGCCGACAGAATTAGTGTTTATTTGAATCAATTATAGTATTTCTGGAAAACTTGTAAGCCTACATGGCTAATGGGACCAAAATAAAACCATAACTTTTTGCTGCACGCTCAATTCATTGGTCATCACACCAGTAAATCGATTTCTTACAGCCATATTAAGGCAAAATTCATATTTACTGTCATCGCAATAATTTTTAGTTATTGTGCTCCACAAAAAAATGATTGTTGCAGCTGTTTGATAGTCACATTCTTATTTAAGGAAATGAATGTGACTTTTTTGGAATATTTAAGAAAATGAATGTGAGTCTTTGGGACTCTTGACCGAATATCACTTATGCTGGAAAAAAATGTATTGTAACGACAGAAAAAGAAAGAAATTTATTAGAATTGTAGGGCATAAGATACGGAAATAAAGGGAAAGGGGAAACAAACACACAGAGTTGTGTTTTTATTTGAATGCACACACATACTTATGTGACGCAAAAAAGAGTTTGTTCATTGTTTTCAGTCGTTAGTGGGTAAAGTTAAAAATAAATATATTTAAGAAAAATTACGTTAGGCGCTTAAATTAATTACTTAAATTTATTCTAAGAAATCTGAAACTAGAATTAAGTTAACGGCATCAATAGTACGATTTTTAAAACGCATATCATATACTTCAAACAACTTTAATTTAACATTAAACGAATCAATGTAAGAGAAGACATCAGATAAATCTAATAAATTTAGCTAGATTAGATTCTAAGCTTAAACACTTACAAGTTCTGGCAAACATGGTTAAAGGTGCCAGGCTTATGTTATCATATGCCTTAAAAATATAATACTACGGATTTATTTAATAAGATATTTTGTATTTATTTATTTAAGCCAAATTTTAACCAAATTTTCAAAATAACTTTTTATAACAGGTACAAAGTCAGTAGGTTCATTTTTCAAATGGTGTAAGGCATTGTCAAGTAATACAATGGATGCAAAACTAGATTACCATCTAGGCTTATCATCTAGGAATTACCGGGGAAATATTGAATTTCGGTAAGTCGATCAAATTGTTCGGAATGCACAAAGAGCGCAACGATATAGCTACTTGTAATCTCCGGTATATGCTACCCTAAACGCTTCCTTCTGTATGTTGCATTATTTTCCTTATCAAACCCCCTTTCCTTCAGGGTAAAATATACGAGTCATTGACAATTTGTAATTCGATGGTCTTATAAATATGATATAAATTGGAGATATTTTCCAATATGTTCACATTTATATTTCACCCGCTTCCATTTATCAGAATTTTCGGTTGTAACAGGCATTTCATTTTATTGTAATTAATTCTGAATTTGTTTCAAAAATTTTTAATTAAATGTCCAATTCCTTTGATTGTATTCTGTAACATTGAATACGCAGTTGGGAATGAAATATTTCTTACTTTAATTTGTAATGATTTATTCGCTTACACCAATAAACTTGGGCGTCGTCATTTAGGTAACTCAATTGATTGTGCTTTTAATACAACTCTGCAGAAGAGTAAGAAGCAACAATAAGAATTGCGTCTTTCGATCTATTATATATGGGATTTGGATCTATAATATGGGATTTGTGCTGAAAATTGTGTTCAATAATACGACCAGCTTTGTACGTATAAATTGTGAAAATAAAAAAGCAAGTGCCGCAGAAATCTGCCGAGATGGTAAGTAAATGTGTAGTTATGAATTTATAGGCGAAATTGAAAGAGTAACCAGTGAAGCCGGAAAATGTTTTTTTAGTGTTCTACGAATGTCCCGCATTTGGTCTGATCAACCAAAAATAATAAGTTGGTTTCTCTACAAACAAGTGAGAACAAATAAAACGGTGTGCAAAAATAAAATACACGAGATTCACAATATGATCGGTGGAACTAATTATTTGGTCTATGGAACCAATAAAGTAGTCTAGCTACACTCAATCATGTGCGAGCATGCAACGTAAATTATGAAATTGAGGAAAGTGATTGCGAATATAATGTTAATTAAATGTTAATATAATGTGAAGTACATTTGGTACTAAATTTTTGGTTTTTTTCTTCGGTAATCATAAGTTTGTTTTATTTTACCTTTCGTTATAGTAAGAAACCATTTCAATATAACTGGAGATGTACAGTTCAAAGACCAATCGGATTTATCGCCAATCCCTGATGATCTATTAGATGATTACGTAGATCAATATCGAAGTATACCAGGATGGTCTCTCCTGGTTGATATTGTAGAATCAGGTTTAGGAAGCAAGGACCATTTTTGGTTTTTATTACATTGTTATTATTTCGTAGTCAAAATTATTGGGGAACAGACACTCAATTTGGATCTAGATGAATTACTCAGGGATTCTGAAAATCCAATTATTCAGGCCGATTTTAAGATTGCAAAATTTGAAATTACTGAAACTCAATCAAATTCAAAAGATGAACAAGTCACGTTTGCAAATGAAGATTCGGAAGCAAAAGTTGCAACTGTTATGAACATCGAAGTATCGCTTATTTATTTATTTTTTGTAATCCATTTTGTAGATATTTCTCCTGAAAAGGAGTTGTATTATTTACAAATTGTATATTTTTTTGATTACACTTTTTAAAAATGAATTGTATTTCTTGTAACAAATATTGTGCGTCTTATAATGAGTACTTAACGCATTTTAGGAATTCACATCGAACTACTATAGGTACACGCTTTAAATGCAACAAAGTGAGTGAAAAACAAAATATCGTGGCTTAATTTTGAAGATTTACTTTTAAAAAAGTCTATGATAATTTGTGTAAATACTCTTGAAAATAGTGAGCTTATATTTGGACTTATCGAGCACATTGTCAAAGATGAGAATAAGTTTTATTTGTGTGTCAAATTACTAGAAACATGGTTCTTCGATGATCATTTTTATGCATATAGAGTAAATGTTTCAACAAATAGTTTGCAAATTATAAACATAAAAGACCTGTAAGTGAAATTTGTATCGTATATATCAATGGCACCAAATAGTGACCATCTAATAGTATGGGATAATTAACTTAATTGACTATATATTTCATTGTTTTAAAATAAACCGTATTTTATATTTAAATAAAATCTGTAATTTCATTATTCCTCGATTTCTATATATTTTTACTTTTTACAGACAAAATGTAGTCAAACTAAGAATTGGTCATAATTACCATTTTACAAAATATGGTAGTTTCTGATATTGGCATTTTTGTTGTCACAACAGTTATTATCTTTGTTCCTAGCTGCTTTAACCGATAGAATCAAACGCCGCAACTGAGTAATTTGATAGTCTGAACAGAAAATGGGAAAGACCACCAAAATATAGATTTGTTTTGGTGTGACTGTAACTAAATACATTTGTTATGGTAACAGAAGTTGTATTCAAAACTCAATCGATCAACACAACTTTCTGTACTAGGGAATGAATATATTGGTATTCACAACACAGAAGTGCCATAGTACTCAGAACTGTCAAAATTCAGTTGGCAATAAATTCGGTTGACCGAACGAAACTGTTTTATCAGTGTGGAAACACAAAAATAGATAAGAACAAAACTTGATCTAATTTTTTGGTGTTTGTGGCTGTCTTCGTAATTAATAATTGTTGCATCTATACTAAATCTCTAAACTAATTAAATTAACATTCAACATTCATACAACTATATTTGAAATAAATAGATTTTTTATATAAATACTCGTATTGCAACAATTTTCCATTGTAATTATTGATAGAAAATTTCATCTGTGTCTACCAACATACGGCTTCAAAAGACTCTACTACTGTCTCTACAGATGCACTGTATGGACATGGCTCACATTCATTTATCGACATATTTATATACGTATTTATAACGCGACTTTTGTACAAATCTCACCGAAATGTTATGAACTCATGTTTCTTTTTAATTGAATGTTTAACACCTGTACAATTCGCTTCGCTTCTGCGACCTCCAGTTCTGCACATTCAGCCGTACAAAAAAAAAAAAAAAAGATATCGAATCTGCTTCAGATGGCCTGCAACCGATTCTCAGTTAAAGTGACAACCACAAATGTTGCACATTAAAAATGATTATTGAACAACGGTTGGCGGCGAAGATTTTGTTTACTGCCTGCCCCAGCTACTGCTACTGCTACTGCTACTGCCGCATTACAACTATCCAGCCGTCCGTCCAGCCGCTAAAGTTTGCGGAAAGATAACCGAACAGATGGAACACAGAGAGACAGACGGACGGACGCAGCGGTTGGAAGCGTCATATGGCCGCTGGTCGCTGGTCAACATCGACGTATGATCGACATTTACAATGTGAGAATATACGAATTAAAATTCAATATTAACCAAGAAGTGGGGACAAAAAAATGTGAAATAATTTAATTTCTCGACATTCGCACATTTTTATAATCGTATAATTTCAATGATATGTAGAGTCGACAGAACGACAACAGCAACAACGCCAGCAACAATTGTAAACAGCAAATTGAATCCATTATTGCAACACCAACAACGCCCCCTAGTGATGACAAAATAGAGATTGTCACAAGTAACCGATTTGCATATTTGGGTAAATTTTCAGTCATGGTCGATAAAATTTTGTGCATTGTTAGATGGTGTTTATTGTGAGGATATCAAAAATCCAGAAATTATTTATCGCAGATAAATTTCAATCGTCTACTGACGGCACTCGGGTCCGTTTTGAAGTTTCTTTGGATTTCATTCAGCTGGTGCTGAATATTACGGTGACAGTCGCTCTTTAAAAACTTCGTTTTTTACAATTTTAGTGTACTTGAAAATAAAACCAAGTTTGTTTAACCCATTCTTTGTTTCCAGTTGGAATTTCAATTCTGGACTGAAACCAATCGGAATGTCCTTAGTACAAAATCCAGCTCAATTGAAAA
>JAHXMU010023435.1:763-22659 GCA_019455685.1 Philornis downsi | reverse complement strand
CTCTTCGACGATCAAAGAGTCCACTCAATTGACATTCCACATGATATTTCCAAGCACTTTGTTCTTCTACGCTCCTTTTTCAATTTGTCATACCAAGCTTCGATAGCTTTCGCCATCATTTATTTCGAATCCCACCTTTTCCTTTACAATGTTTGAGAAGGTAGCACTCACAGTGTTGCGCAAAACAAAGGCATCAGAATGCCTATTAATTTTAACTCATATTCTTAACTACTCTGGCATTACGATTGCTGTTGATATCGGTAAATAGTCCATAGGACGAATACTTTCAATATTTTCTCCCAGTGCTGGCAGCATTGATGCAAAACAAAAGTAACAAATAAACATGTCTCTAAAAACTGAGCCAAGATTTTTTAAACAATAAAACTAGGAAAACCTAGAGTGTAGTGTTGTCCGTGTTAGTTTGCTTCGAGCAAGTTATCTATAGGTGATGATAGCCCTATTTGTGGCATGTACAAAATAAATCCATTCGCTATTTCCACTTTTTTGATACAAGCGTTAAATCTAAATGCGCAATACAGACGCGCAATAGAAAATGCTTTAAGAAACTTCAGACATGCAAAAAGAAACCGCTGTTAATCATTAAGCATAAAATACAAACGTAGGGTGTTACAAATTAGGAAGTTGCCCAATAGTTATCATGAAATTTTATTTTTATACCATTAAAAATTTGATTTCCAAAAGCTCATCGTAACTGCACCGTTCAAAAGTTTAAAAGAGTTTTTTTCAGTGATGAATCAAATTTTGGTCTAATAAATTCAGATGGAATGTAAACTGTTCGACAGCGTTCAGGTACACGGCGTGATTCACGAAATTGCATAGTTAAATTCAGCCATGAGGTGGAGGTAATGTGGTACTTTTCGCAAAGTGGTTTAAATATTTAAATGGAATCGGTAGAATCATCTACCGTTTTGTGTACAAGGGTATTAAAGAATCGACGACGGTGCCACATGCTAAAGCAAATGTGTCTTTTAAATGGATACTCCAATAAGACAACGTCCCGAAACACACCTCACAATATGTAAGGGTTAATTCAGAGACAACCAAATCTAAGTCTTTGAATGGTTGGCTGAGTCAGCGGAAAACCCCCAACAGAAATCTAGAACCTTTTTGCAATTGTAAGGAGAAGTGCTTAAGGTCAGAAGTTTCCCAAAAAAAAGTCTTGTTAGATGCCCTAAAAAAGGGCTAGAGGTCTTGAAGTCGATTTTCTAACAAAATTAAAAACCAATTCTGAATATATATTTTGGTTTTCATGAGGTGTAAATATGTGTGCGAATTTCTCCAAAAATTATATTTTTTATATTCTGTGTTACAAAAAATAAGTATAATTTTGAGTATAATGTATTACTGTGATCAACGGTGGTGCAATGGTTACACGCGACTTTGATACAAATAATGCCGTGTTTAATCCCGCCTACAGCCATCTATCATTATTTAAGCGGCAGTCATCTCGATGTGGTTAACGAACACTTCGACAAGTCTGGTTAACGCTTTCCAAACTGTGATTGATGTTTTTGGCGTATTTTCCGCAGTTTGAGTAATTTGAACATCTGATCTGAAGCTCACTTACATAGTCCCTTCATGTCCGGCTCTGTATGCCATGTTAAAGGAAAGATCCAACTCGTACACACAATTAGATTGCCCTTTTTAAACAAATTGTTTACTACATGTTATTCTGTCAACCGATGATATTCCAATTTCAAGAAATGTTTTTTTTTATCGACTAATGCACCCTTCTACACCTACTTTCGTAAATTTTTCTTACCCTTAAAATTCGTACTGTTTCTCTTCTCTTTATAGAACTCTAACACAGCACGCGTTTACGTATACGAATATAACATAATTTTCTTCTGTGTGGTAGTACGTTTATCATACCCGCGTTCGTTTGAACTACACTTCTTATATCTACACTGCCGCTCACTTGAATAGCGCCAATCTAATCATTTAACAATAATGACTATTATTTAAAGTATACTTCACATAACAACACCTCACCTATTTCAAGCCATGAAAGTGTCCCGTTATTTTAGTTCGCTCTTTTATTTTAAATAAGTGAAAAATGTGTTGTCTTGTTTTTTGGTCCATTTGAATAGCCAACCTCACGTGGTAATCAATTTAAGCGTGAAAGTCTCTTCCAGACCATCATAAATCAGATCGGATTAAATTGTGAATAATTAAATATGTGAATTATAAAATATAAAAAGTAAAATGCTCCAAGCTAAATCCTTAAGTTTCGAGGAAAGATCCACAATTAAAACCTACAAGGAGTGTGGACTTTCTATTCATCAAACAGCCAGAAAAAGTAATAGAAGTCGCAAAGTTATATCGACATATTTACGTGACACCGAAGTCTATGGAAATAATATGAAAGGTCGAACAGCAAGTTCCATTACACCCGCTGACAAGAGGGCTATTCTGAGATATGCCTCAAATTCACATGACTCTGCTGTCAAAATCAAGGAAAAAGCTGGCGTAAGTGCAAGTGTATCAACGGTACAAAGAGTTATTTAAAGCAGCACACTTGCAACGCTTGAGGCTTAAAAAGAAACCAGCGCTAGACAATCTCCGTAATGAACGCCGCCTTAATTTTTGTCGTACGACTATGAATTGGAGTAGAGAGTGGAATAGTATTATATTTCCAGACGGAAAAAAATTTAATTAAGAGGGTCCTGATAGATATGATAACTACTTCCAGGATCTTCGAAAAGGGGAACACCTACTCAATCGATTACACTGCCGGGAAGGTGGAGTTATGGTATGGGGTGCAATCTCTTATTATGGCACAATAGAGCTCCAGTTTCTTTCTGCAAAAATTAATGCGTCTTTATACAAAGCCGTGCTGGAAAAAGCTTCTTCTGAAGTTAAAAATGTTTTTGGAGACTTGGAATGGAAATTCCAGCATGACAACGTGCCAATCCATGCAGCAAGAGTCGTCAAATCATGGATTGAAAGCCAACATTTTGAGGTTATGCACTGGCCGTTTTACTCTCCAGACTTAAACATTATTGAAGATGTCTGGGGATGGCTAGTACGCAAGGTGTACGAAGCAGACAAGCAATATTCAAGCAAAAGTGAACTCATTAATGGAATTAAACAGGCCTGGTCGTGTATTTCACTGGACCTAATCAAAAGACTGTATGATCCTTTACTGAACAGAATATATGAATGCATTCTCAACCAGGCCGGAAGTACCCACTACTAAATTTTACTTAAAATACTTATTTTTAAATTAGATGTAAGCAAACAATAATACCTTTAAATTAGAATTAATGTTTTCGTGTATAATCTAATTTTTGTAAGGGGGGCTATTCAAATGGACCAAAGACTGAAGTTGAATTTCTGACCTTTTTTTGTGTTTAATGTTTTAGTACTTAATTCATCAAAGTGAAAGAAAATTTATGTTATAGGATGACAGTAAATACGCGAAGTATGATTTATAAAAGCACAACCAGTTTGTTATAATTATTATTTTGGAAAAAAATCGAGCATTGAGATATATTTGAAGGGGGTGCTGTTCAAGTAGGTGGTACTGTAAAATGCGCAATTTGTTGCCGCTGTATGTCAGTATCGTCGATGTTATAGGTGCTCAATCGCGGTAATTAAAAGAGTTTGTTGGGAAGGGTTTTGAACATAAGAAGTATATTGTCATCTTTTGTTGCATTAGGTTATACTGGATGTCTGTAGTCTTGCTATCTTTTATCATATTAGATTATGTACGGTTATCGCCCCAATATATTTCATATCAATCATATTTTTTAATCAGGATATATCCACTAGTTTGAATCTGAAATCTACGGCGTTAGTATTAGGAATATATTTTCCGAATTCTTCTGTTTCTTTTTTAACATTAAATTCCCTGAATAAACGCAATGCCGTAGACAAAACAGCAATCCCTGCCGATAGGCATGTTTGTTCGCCATTCATATTAGTAACAGGCGGTGACGCGCACTAACCAGCAATGCTTCCTGGTATCAGTGAACGTTGCTGTCCCTGTCTTTTCTCTTGTGTTTTTCTAGGCAGAATACAATCGTTAGTTAATGGCAAGATATTCTATTTTCATGCGAAGTTCTATAAACAGGCTTGAGATTTACGTTCAACATTGCATACCTCTGGCATCTATTGGCTATAGTAATTAGCTATAGTCGAGCATAAGTAGTATCCTCTTAAAGTACATAAAGAACATTTTACAAAGAGGACAAGATTACGCCACAAGCCAAAGTTTGAACGGAAGAGCACTTTCGAATTCTATTTATTTTACTTTTGTGGTCCAAAATTAATTTCACAACTGATTATGACGTTTTGCAAAATAATAACATTTATCTTTGCCAATTTTCGAGTTATTTATATTGCATTCCTTGATTTTCTTCCTTAATATTTTACCACATCTCACATTTGCTGTATGATTCATAGGAACAGTGTAAATCCTCTTTGCAAAATCCTTGAGCTAAAATTTGTTAATTAATAATTTCCATATCAGTCGCTCAACGGTCACCAATTAGGGATTGCTCTCCAACTCGGTGTTGAGATTTACACAAATGTAATAAATTTCAATAATTAATAATGTGCTAACAAAACGTATTGCTCCAATTATAATAGTTACCGTCTGGCGAGTTACTCCGTCTGATCCTTATTGTATGGCTGCATCCTCATGCTCTTCATAATGCTATAGAGCATATTCGAATAAATCCAGGAAATTATCTGTGAATCGACACCATTTATGTGTCTTCTCTGTCCTGCTATTGTTGGTGAAAGAAGATACAGGACGCTGCTAAAGGCAAACTACTTTGCTATTGTTGTAGCTATAATGAGTTCAAATGTAATGGATGAGCTTCGAAACAACTTAAGCAAGTGCACTTGTAGACTCTTGCATCCATTCATACTCCAACTATGATGATGCACTTTGCAGAACTTTTTGGGTTCGGCTTACAGCTGCTCTGGAGGAGATAATGTTACCCGAGAAATTTATGTTTACCTTATGGGTGGTACTTAAACAAAAGTTAATAAACAGCAAACAATGTATGCGTTAGCACTGTGATTTGAAGTTATAAAATGGCGAGCTAATAGTGAATTAACGAACGGGTGTTAAAATGTTCTTTCTATGAATGAATACCAGTGTAAGGTGAAAGAACAGATATTTATTTGAAACGAAAATTTATGACATTTATACAATGACCTCAGTTTAGAAACGTTTTTTATTTTCATTTTAAGAACGTTATATCTACGATATGAGCCTGCCATAAAACTCAAACTGTATGAAGCAGCCAAATTAGAACACCGTGCAATTTATTTAGCTGCAGCGATTATTTTGCGTAGACTTTTTGTTCGCTGAAACACATACCTTATAAAACGGTGTCATTTCGTGATTATCCATATTAGGATTTAAAAATTCTATGTGAGTGGATCCACTAAAGCGTTTGAGTTTTGTTTGACAGGGTGTTTTTTATTAACAAAAAAAATAACTCATTCAAATAATGTGTTGTCTTAAAAAAAAAACTTTATTTTTAAATTTACATTTGTTTCTTCTCCTAGGAAATAAATTCAAGAATTCAATTTAATGCACATTTAAACGGTTACTTTGGAGTGGAGCAGAAAGCATAACTCCGGCTAATATAGGGTTATTCATATCTCGCTTTCAAAAGTAAAGTCAAATAAAACACACATGAAGTCATGATTTCGATGAAACTTTTATTTCGTTATAATGCTTAGACCATTCCATTATATACGAAATAATTGGCGACCTCTGGATTGGTTGCGGCGGTGGATCCTTTTGAGGTTCGTCCAGCGCTATTTTCGAAATAAATGCGGCTAAATTATACCTCCTGACAGTCATTTTTTCGGGATGAAATGGCTTTTCCACAATCACTTCTGGGTTTTCCGAGCTCCATATGCGACAAATTTGCTTGTTGATGCAATCACCAAGCGAGAAATGAGTCTCATCGCTAAAAAAAAATTTTGTTCGATTGAAAGTACGCGTTTGAATCTCCTCTTGGTAGTAAGTTTTAAGTATTTTTACGCATTCTTTAGTTGTTAAGCGATCTACATTCGTAAATGACAAACCTTTCACTAAATAAATAACAATTCAGATGACATGTGTTTAACAGTTGACAGGGTTGCCAGACCGGCGATTTTTAAATCGCTAAATGGTGTGTCAAGGAAAGTGTGTGTCTAGATTAAAGAGTTTAAAAGAGTTTAAAGTTTTTAAAAAAAATTAATTTTTCGCGTTCTTCGCTAATTGGGTATTCAATCATCAAAACAGGGGTTTTACTCACACCCACCGAATAGCACCATATTGGTTTTAATTAAAAAATAATTCTTGAAGCTATTAGAAAAGTTCTGATAAGTTGGACTCAGTTCTGTTAGATTAGTTTTTCCTTACTGGACCCATTTGTCCCAATTATGACAATTTCAGACCATAATAACGTAGGCGATATACAAACCTATTGCCGCATAAGTTGTCGCATCAAAATCGCCATCGTTTATTACGCATTATACCGACTTTGTCCGTCTTTACAGTGAAGGTTCGTTTTTTTTTTCTAAGGATGTCCGATAAATTAATCAATCAGTTAACTCGATTAATTAATTAACTGATTAATTAGTTGATTAAATTACAAATTAATCAAATAATTGCTTAATCATACATTTGAGTTGGTAATATTTTAAATTAATCGATTTATCATTATTTTCATTATCCAAATCTCATGATTAATTAATTAATTAAACAATTGAGTAATTAAAACTTGGCTTTTTTTGGGCTACCTCTTTGGTACATAAAAACATATTCCTTGGATATTTCTTTTCTTTTACTTTTCTTTTTACCTTTCTCATATAAAAGTTGTGAATAATCAGAACCTACATTTTATCGATTACAGATTAATCGAAATATAGATTATTGATCAAATTTGATTAACCGATTCATCGCACATCCGTATTAGGGCGATCCCTTCGAAAGATTATGAGTTGCGATATAACTGTTCTCTAACTAACGCCATAAATACAGTTTTTAATTACTGAATAAATAGTATAAATGCCGAAATAACACTAAATATGTACATTATTGCAAAGTTGGATTCAGTTCTTGTGTGAGCAAGTTTTTTTTTCCTAATAGACTACCTTAACATGCAGTACACAGGATAGGGGACACTGTCAGTGGAGGTGTCTTAAACTCGCTTTCGTAGTGTTTCGTATACTTATTTGCAGTGAAAATATATACCTTGTAATATCTTTCCACATCCACGTCCAAAATTAATTTGGTCCATTGGAGCATATGCAATAACATCATATTTACATTGATTTCGAGCAAGGATTAATTGCTAAATTGTTGGAAAAACTAAGAAAGATTCACATGTTTCTATAGACGGTCGCAGTTTTTGTATTGGCAAGTCTTTTCCCTCCGGGCAGATTTCGCAATGATTTTCAATATTAACAATCTTACATGTCTCGGGTAAAAAGCCTCCGAACATAATTTAGTATCGTGGAGCGCATTTCCACATCAACGTCAACTTTATTAATTCCCAAAAATGTACAAAGTTGCTCTATTTATACTAAAATTACTTATTCTAGAAAATGCTACAATATTTCAGAGAGAACACATATTTACATAATGGGTGCAACAAAGACAAACATATTTACAGAATAGTGTTGTATATCATAGACTTAATTCTAGAATGTTCTTATTTACATAACAGGTGAAAAGGAGATGACAATAAACTATATAACAGGAGTGAGAGGAACAAACACAACTTATTGTCGTAAACGTAATTCTGGAAAAGTCCCACCCACAGATAAAGAGGGGACAAGATTACATATACATATCATACTTGAATGTTCTGGGAGCAGTTATGCTGATCTTTCTAGAATATACACTTAGAGAAGTTACACTCACATACTACAGTTGCAAACTGTTTTTTTTTTTCAACAGACACAAAAATGTACGGATATGCTTGTATTAATGTAGTTTTTTAACGATTGCAAAAATTCCGTAACAATCGGAATGACAAACTGAGTATAAAAATAATACAGGATGACGCACCAATTGTGTTGCAATAAGAAATTCGTATAACTTTTTTGTTACTCAATGTATTTCATTTGTTATTTTTGTTGATTGTATAGAAAATTAAATTTTATTTATATTCATTTATAACTAGTATTTTTTTTATAACTAATTGATTTTTAAGATGATAGACCATAAGTGACCTCCACGCTAATTCACACATATATGACATCTGTTAAGAAAATTCATTGTGGCCTGAAGGGTTCAAGTCGGGATAGCCTCAATTATTGTCTTAAAGGACTCCTTGGTTACGTTTTGTATACTCTTGTTTGACATAGCCCCATCAAACAAAAGTTGGTGCAATCAGGTCAGGTGACATTCGAGACCATCGGAATGTGGAGTTTCTGGATATTAAATAGTTTCAGAATTTTCTTTGGCGCTCCGCCAAAACTGATCTGGCTATGTGTGCTCCTTTTTGTTGGAACCAAATGCTGTTGAAATGGATACGCCTTCGGTGCAATTCTGGGTAAAAAAAATCCTTCAGCATCTTTAAATAACAGTCCCCATTGAGAGTTGACAGTAGCACAATTCGCGCACCCCCCTGTATACATTCTGATATCGTAGAAACTATCTCATTTTCGAAACTGACAAATTAAAACAAACAAATGGTCAACAGTCGGCTAACTCACTCGAACATTGTGGGAATTTGTCTCTAATCTTAAAGAAAACTGTTTTGTCACATATTCGAAAGAGTTCATATATACCTATACATGAACTAACGATTTGTAATCTTATTTATAATAAATCAACAACAACTAATGATATTATCTCTGTTTTTAGATGGATAATACAAGAGTCGGTGCGCAAGGTGTTATCAATTAAAAATGCTGTAATTTTGACTTCCTTAATTTAAGAACTCTAGAATTTCGTAAAAAAATTTGAAGTTTGAAGAAAAATATGTTATTGTCCGATGTTGCCATCTTTAGCGCGGATAATAGCATCGAGTCTGTCCAAAAAGGCTTCCCACACTGCATGAACGTAACCTGACGGTATTTTGTCTCATTTTCGGTGAATAGTTGTCTTTCAGGCGTTTGTCGTCTCTCATTTTTTGGTTGATGCTTTAGCCTCCAGAATGAATTATGTGAAAAAATCTATTGGATTGAAGTCCGGTGGGTATGGCGGCCATTGCTGTGAATAAATGGTGCTGAGAAACTTTTCTTGCAAAAAAACTTTGGGATTCACGGAATGGTGTTGAGCTTTTTGAAACGTTCAACTGCTTCTACCAAATTGTTTGCGTACAAAAACTAACAAAGTATCGTATAATATATTTTCACGGCTGATTTACTCTTACGCCATGTTCAATGGAAACGAGTGATGAGCGTTCTATCCATCGCTGATGAAGGCGCTTACTTTCGCTGATCTAAATTCTCTTTTGGTTTGCGCTCTAATCATACACTATCGTTCAGTTTGTTTTCATATTGCTGAAATTAGGAACACCCAAATCCCAGATCTACCCTCCCGTAATAAAGCATCTCTTTATACCTATAGATGTTAAACCGATGGTCTTTTTCGAAAAAAATTTGCGTTTTTGGTACCGACCGAGATTTGACGCATCTGGGGCCCAAAATATCTTTCGAAGCGAAGTTAACTGATACCTAATGCCAACCTTATCAACATGACCCATAATTATTAATCGACGGATGTGATCATTTTGATTTTGCTAGACTTGACTTTTATCGGTAGGGATTGATGGTCGTCCAGGGTGCCACACGTTTTTAATCGGTTTTCGGCCTTCTTTGAATTGTTGTCACTTGTAAACATTTCATTTTGACAAAGTCTGTTCGCGATGGGATGGAAAATTTCTCATTTTGGCACCGTGATTGTTATTCATTTGTAACCAAAGCCATTGCACGATCTGGCTGATCAGCACTTCCACTCATATGACGAAATTAAGGTATGTCCAGATTCGTGGATAGCCCCAAAAGATGAACAGTTTTACCGTGACGTAATTTGAGCTTTGCTAGAAAGATAGGAAAAAGAAGTAGCTAGCGATGGGCAACACTTTCAGTGAATTATTTGTGAAAAATTTAATTTTTATAAAAAAAAACAGCGGGATTACTGCAGAAACCAGAGTTTTGAAGGGATAGCACATTTGGCATAACTCTGTTATTACAGCGTATATACATGTTCGGGTAGTATAATTTATTTGTGTGTTATCCAGTCATAATAAAATCGATAAACTACTGCAGATAGAAATTTGAAATATCGGGGATGAACATACAACGAAGTTATTGTGAAAATATCAAGATAATGTTAATACGTATTTTGCGAGCTGGATCTTGCCTAATTAAAAAATCTTTTTGTGTCTTAAAATATTTCCGTCAACCATTCAACCTATTTCACTAAATATACCTAAGCCTTATTTAGGTATATTTGTCCAACAGATATACTGGAAGAAAGAAAGAAATGCTTTAACCAGCATGTATGTTTATAACTTCAACCGGAGGAATGAAAACTAACGCATTTGACCTTCACGATAGTCGAGAAAGCCGCCAACAAAACCTTTATTTTTGAGGTATTTTACTGCGACCCTTTCGGTCGTACTTCAGCCTTGTCGTAAAGCACTTGATTGGTCAGTTTTTTTTGGATCATAAGCATACATCAAAGTCTCAGAAGCCGAAATAACGTGTTTTTTTTTGTAAAAAGAAATGTTTTCTTCACTATTTTTAACCCCACAGTCTCTTTTTTTTTTTTTTTGTTTTGAATTAGATAGTTTTAACATTTCATGCGTCGCAGGCGAATAATATCTTTGAAATGTTATCGCTTGATGGTTGTCCGATGCGCCCCTTGTCTTCTATTTGCTTTCGACTTTCTTTATGTCTTGAAAACATTTCATTCCGGAAAGACTGTTCACTGAAGGTGTTGAACGCAGTTAATCCTTCCTTCCCAAGAATAAAATGAATTTTGTAAAGTACCTATAAATTAAAGAATGAATTTGAAATTGAATTGAAAAATGAATTTGAAAAAGTAAAGTAAATTACAAATTCTAAACTTATGAATTAAATTTAATTTATGAATTGAATTGCACTTAATTAAATTGTATTGTTTTGAATCAAAATTGCATTATATCATGTTACATTGAATTAAGTTGAGTTGCACTGAATTGCTTATATGAAACAGTTTGTAAATATTGTAAATTGTAAAAAATTAACTATTTATTTGCCCGTGTAAGGGTCCCTTCAAACAATCATGTAACTATATAAACATTTATTTTGTTAATCCCATATAGCAACCCAGCGGTCTCTTGGTTGAAATCAACGGGATACTTGATCTCTTTTTTCCCGCCAGCCGCTAGCCAGACCACTTCGCCAGCCGCCCTCAACATACGAACAAAACGTGAACTAATGTAAGTTAACCGTTATCTTTTCCTCATTTCCATTACGAAAGCCCCTCGTAAATATACACATCCCGCTAAGAACCTTAGTTCTTCCACGAAATCTCCAATCTCTCTCCCGGAACATAAGTGCCAAATTAAATATTCAGACCAAATCTGACAGATTTGCTCAATAGCATTTCCATCTCGCAATTGCATTTTACATGATCATTCCTCGCCGTGTATCGAGAACTGACCTGCGGGAAACCATCAATCCTGACCCGTGGATTGATTCACCAACATTCCAACAACGCCGAATGTTTGTTGAGGGCTCTGGAACGAATGAGAGAAAGCCTGTCTCAATAATTAATTGACCTTAAAGGCCAAGGCGGGCAGGATGTTGAACGCAGTTAATCCTTCCTTCCCAAGAATAAAAAAAAAAAATAATTCTGTAAAGTAAATTAAAGTATGAATTTCTGACAGATTTTCACACTAGCATTTGCACATTTCTGCAACATTCTAAACGTTTCCGTAGCAGATATTCCTTTTCATAATCAAATTTTAGAGCAACTTATTTGTTCAACAAAATCACATATAGTAGAAATAAACACTTTTTCCATTGTACGAAGACAAGCTCAAATGCTACTGCCATTGATGATATGAAATTTGACATACATATCTGCCATAGTGCTACCAACTTTGAGAAAACATTTTCCAAGATTTAAATTAAAACTAGGATTACTATTTAGACACACCAGTATGGTTGAGAATACCCATTTAGGAAATTATATTGCTTTTGTCCTATTCTCAGGGTAATAATAATGTTTACTACCCAGTGTTATTAAAAATATCGTCCCAAACTATCATATGCATTCACAGTGCGTTAGATCCTTGTGGCAACAGCAGGGATTGCTAGCTGGCGATTTGCAGTTTAGAATCCTGTTGTTGTTTGTCCGTATCTCTTTCTCCCTTTTGGAGCATTGAAAGTAAGTTATGTTCCTACCAAGATTAATTTTCGCCAATGCGAGTTGATCAAACAAAGAGTTAACAAGGTGCAATGTCGAAAATTAATTCTGATAATAATTACGTAGATGGTTGGACATTTGATACATATGTACGTTTCATTGTTACAAGAAGTATAAAAGATGGCACTGGATAGTAAACACATGCTAAAATTTATGTAATCACAAATAGAATAATGAAGTATAAAATGAGTTTAAGTAAGAAGTTTTTGGAACTACGTGATATTGATATACAGAGTGCATGTGTGACAACATTTGGTTGCCAATATTTTTTCACAGTAAGAAGAAACATAGTTTACAGTTTGTTACGAAAAATGCATAAAATGTATTTTTTGAATGATGTATTCGATGTTAGATTTATCTTAAATTTGCAATGATAACACTACCCAACAAGGTTTTGGACTGGAGTCACCAAATATCTTTTGTAAGGTAATTTGGTGGACTGAATTCGAATCTGTTATTGGGTTTTCTCTATCACTTCAAGTCTTAGATATACAAAAAAATGATTTTATTCGTTTTTTACATAAAATATCATTACTTCATTAAAAAAAAGTCAATGAATTTTCAAAAGTGAATGGCGTTATTTGAACGTTATTTCTATTTTGTTGGTTCGATTTCACGTACTAGGATCCAGCAATACCCTCCCAACATGCCTTTGTCCCAAAATCCTTGATAATTTCTTTCAATTTTCATTAAATCTTGGTGAGCATGCTCCCCTTGTTCGTCGCTCACCGCACCTGAGTTTTGTGGAAAAAAATCTAAATGCTGATGAAGAAAATGCCTTTTGAGTGACATTCCTGCATATAATTCGTGACAATATTTCAATAATTCAGCAAAAAATTGTCTGTAGTTTTCACTCTTATTGTTCTCAAGAAAACTGTTCACGATGATCTTTAAAGATTTTCAGGCTTCATATTACTTCTATAACAAACTTTGTGAAAAATTGTCATCATTCAATAGCGTCCTGATCTGAGGGCCAACAAATATGCCTTCTTTGATATTAGCATATGAAATTTCAGGAAAACCAGCTAACAAATAATTAAATGCTGCACCATCTTTGTCCAGAGCCTTGACAAAGTCCTTAAAACGGCCCAATTTTATGTGCAGCGGTGGTAGAAGAACGTCATTTGGATCAATTAATGGTGTATATGAAATATTTTGTTTTCCTGGTGAATACTCATTTCTTTTTGGCCACTCTGTACTGACGTAATGATGACATGTAGCGCGACTATCCCATAGACAAAGGAAATAACAATAGTTTGTGAAAACTCCTTGCATACCAGTCAACAAACCAATGACCTGAAACAGATTAATCTAGAGTTATTTATGATGGTCTATACTATATATACAAAGAAATTTAAATCACACACCTTGAGGTCGCCACAGATCTTTCATTTATTATCGTGGTGTTTGAGCAAAGTCAACATTTTAGTCATCCATTCGTAATTTTCTTTTGCATTAACGTCGTGAGCAATTGGTATGGATGGTTTTTCATTCCCATTATGCAAAAGAAGAGCCTTTAAACTGTACTTAGGGCCATCAATAAATAATCTCTATTCAGTTTTTTGAAATAAACCATCAACATTAGTACAGTGTAGAATAAAGTGTTTCTTTTCAAAATATGAATCCAATTCCAAGCTTCTATCTCTATAGATTACTACTTTTGTCCCAATTGCATGATGATTCCACCGTTGCATGCGTGCAGCTAGTAATTCTGTGTCTTGCTTCGTTAAATGTAAATCCCGAATTAGATCAATCAGCTCAGCTTGAGTCACTAAATGGCGTTCGTCATCAGCCTGATACAAACTACCACTGCTGGTAAAGGATGTTTCGGACTCACTGGTCGTAGCACTGGGAATGACTGGTAATGGATCATTTGGTGGACGTTGAACTGGTTTGGAAATCGATGGGACAGAAATAACAATCGGTTTGGTGGTTACTTAACTCTATCCAAAGTACTGAAATTGAAAAATCGAAATAGATCTTCTTGCCATTTGACCACTTGTATCAAACAGTTCTGCAACTATTGCAAAACATTGCCGGTGTCCACGGTTTGTTCAAGTTTTTGACATCCAAACCAAAATATTGTAAATATGTATATTTGGATATTGCATATCCATTTTTTCCAACCAAATATTCAGCACACACAAAGCAAAAATAGCTTAAATCAGTAACATACGTTCTCCCGGACATGCTTAAATGCTACTCTTATGAAGATCTAGAATGAATGTGGGCTTCTGTCAAATTGATAATTGTGAAATTGTAGTGTCAGTATTGACTGTTTTACAGTATTGCCAGCATGTGATAAAAAAATAAGCAAGACATGATAGCCCAATTTTTGTGCCAGATTCGAATTCAGCGCACCCGGATTAGTTAAAAAACATGCTTCGTTGCTGCGGTCATTTGTTTCTCAAATTTGTAGACCAGTTTAATGAATGAATTGTAAGGGTACTGCAATGTATGAGATAATAATCACCAAGTTTGGTTTTATTACATAAATGTAAATCTTTATCGGCCTCTGCGGTATAGGGTTGATTTGTAGGTATCGGAAATAAGTGACGAAAAACAAAGTGCAATTATGCACTTGTTTAGATGGTGCGTCATAAGCTGGTAAACAGTAGTATATATCCTCAGCCTACGCCTGTAAAATATGACTCTAATTAACCATATCATACTGTTCTAATCGCATTTACTCCTGGCTTCCTCCGTTAGCTTAATCTCTGTTACTTTGCTAAGCTGAATTTGGCCACAGAAATCGCATTCTTTCCAACTTAACCACGAAGCCTTCTTGGATATTTACTTAAATAACTACTTAAGACAAAATACACCTACGCCGTTGAGTGGCCTACTGTGGCACCATAACATAATCTCATTCAGGGAGAGAATAAAGACTTAGGTACGCGCTCAAGGCAGCGCGTAGTGGAGCATCTGACAAAAAAAAAAAAAAGATTTAAATTAAATTTAACCAGTACAGAAATTCCAGTCAGTTGAACTGAGATTCATATGAAATAGCATTAGTTTAAAGACATGAAAGGTGTCATATGTGGGATGGTCATAGAGAAGAATAAAATAGAGATAGAAACTCGCCCTGTGATCCAAAAGATGATGATTGAACCTACGGAGAGTATCTGGCGTTAGCGAGTTCGTTTCATACGATTTTGGTAAAAAAATATTTAGAATTATATCACAATAAAATAAACGAAATTTTAATATTCTGAATATCTCCGCTTAGAAAATATGGCAAATTGCTAATTGTGAGGCATGCCAAATTTGACTCAGTTTAGTCTATTGAAAGATATAGACAAGATATATATGTTTTAAAATGGTCTTTTGCATTAGAAGGAGCATAGCTACTTGACCGATACTTTTCAAATTTTACTGTGAATTATTAGTCAATATAACGGCCAAAATTCTAGGTTATTGCAGTCTGATGAAAGATTGAATTGCCGAAAATGTGATAATTTGTATGGGGATTAGCAGAAGGGGATGCGGAATGCGGCCAATTTTTTCTAACAAAACTTACTTCAACAAACATTTAAAGTGTACCAAACTTGATTGAATATTTTGCCACCAAATTAAAGCTATGAACATTGTCATTTGTCAGGAGGCATCAGAAGGAGCTGGGCAATGCCATCCATCTTCATTTCAAGAACTAAATTTAAAAGGGGTGCGATGTGAGCCAAATTTGATTAAATTCCGTATAGTTGCTTGAAAAATATAATATAAAGCTGTGAATATTGAAGTCATTTGAATAGGAGGTGCCAAAAGAGACATGACCATGCGGACGATCTTACAAAGAAATGCAATGGACAAAAATTTCACTCGCTGAAATCAACGAATTACTAGTTTACATCTTGTATGGGATATACTAGCACTGTTGGACCACCACCGACTACAATCTGGCAATATATTACATTAGCCTGTACCAAGTTTTAAAAAATTTTATAGAGATTTGCGGCAGTTATCTTATCTACCCTCCAGCAATTCAGAAAGACGGACATCTTTCAATCGATTTAAAAGTATGGAGCATATCTGATCAAAAAATACGTGGTACATTAAATGCATTCTTCTGGTCTTTATATTTTCGCCATGAGAAGTGATATATTCCTACATTCTTTCCGGTAGAGGTAAGAATATATGAAATGTGGTGTGAATGGACTTGCATATGAAAGGCTTCTAATCCCAGAATCTTTATGAGATTATATATCTTGTTTTTCAATCATTTTAGTTGTAAATATTTGCTTGATCTTCCATTGATTTGGGCTTGGAACGTTTGTTATTCTTACAACCAAGTTTGTCAACACCACGTTATGGACCAAATTTGACCAAATTTAGAACAATGTCTTGAATAATATGAACAATAGATGGATTAAATCGGAAATTAGTAAGAATGGTATTTAGAGGAGTATTGTTATTTGCTCGATTTTTCTCCACTTTTATCAAGCGTTATAAGTAAATACGATGAACAAAAATTTAGGTTGCTGCAGGCTACTAATGAGGCATTGCGGACGGGAAAGATTGGATTTGAAAAAAACCTAATAATTTTTATAGGTAGTACTGAAACGAGCATGGCAAGCTGAACAATTTTTTTTTTTAAATTTTGTCAACCATTGGAAAATAATATGAAATATAAGATGAATATGAAAATAAAATAGACAATCATATAAGCTTCTGATGTCTATGAGTTGGGAGTTACAGGGGAATAACTGATTTATGAAAATAGGTCCATTTTGTCGAGAAGGCACTAGAAGCCCCGATATTGAACATTTTCAATACCCGTCTAAATGTTCTCTTCTAGATATACATATATACACATTTATACACACATTTATTCCTTCGATTGCGGGTATAGTGAATTAATCTGATCATCAAAAATTTATCGTCGCCTGGGTCATCATAAAAGCCATATAACATTTTGGAAAAAAATGGGCCAATGACTTTTCCAAAATCCATTGTCAAAGTTGTCACTCTGTGCGGTTGCACTGGTTTCTAAGCTCTTGTGATTATTTCCTGATCAACAGATATGCCAACTTGTTTGTAATGGTAGCTACCAATATGGTAATAATTGTCAAAATGATATATAGTTTGAAAATATACCTATACGAGTATTTGGATCACACTGAATTTACAAATAGTAGCTTTCAAAATACACTTCTTAAAAGGCCTAACAAGAATAACAAGAACAAGAAATTAACAGAACTAAATTATTTCAAATAACAGTCAGTTCCTTCATGTTGACTCACTTGAATTGACGTTGTAAAGTTTAAGTAATTCAAGTTAATCAAATAAGGAAAACTCATAAACATAATATACATAAATTATTAGACTACGGGTTATTCATTTAGTGGATTCAAAACCACCGGTCTGGCAAGGCTGTCAGCTGTTAAATACCAGTCATCTGAAGCGTTAAAAATAGATAAAACAGTGGTGGTGATTTAAACGTGATTCAACACGACAGATTTTGGCTTTATTGCATGAGAAGAATTTCACGTTTTTGCGTCGTCAATTGTCTATCAAGATCATACGATTTGACGTCATAAGACTCTTTTGGTGGAGCTACGTCAAAGACCGTGTTTACGCAGATAATCCCTAAATGTTCCGCCCGAAATGTGCGAAAAAGTGGTCTAAAACTAACTCGAAAGGATCCACTGCTGCTACCAATCCAGAGTCGGTCATTTAAATGACATTATATTTCTTACATAATGACAAGGCCTCAGCATTATAATAGAAAAAGATTTCAACGAAATCATAGCTTTATATGTGTTTTATTTAATTTTACTTTTGAAACCGAAAAATGAATAACCCGTGTATAGTGATTTATATCTAACGTGTTTTGTCGCTGTTATAAAACACAATCATCTGTCTCCAGAGATATCATGCATAAGTTCGGTGGTACGAGCCACCATATCAGTCACCTTGTTTTTGTCTGACGAACTCTTCGAGTAGTTAAGAAATCGACAAGTCCAGTAACTGCTTCTCAAATTGGCATTCAGAATCGTAATTAAACTATAGATCATTCATGGATTGCAAGGAAATTAATTCTTCTGGTCGTGTCTTCCAACTATCGCACGTAAAATCTCTTGTCCTTACACGAACCGTTAATTATAAACCGCTAACACTTAAAGATAATAAACCCATCAATTTTGTAGTTTGTATGGCCAATATAGAACTGTATCCTAAACTTCCTCCTTAAACATCTTAATAAAAATGTGTTCATGGCACTTTGTGAGAAAACACCAAGCCAGCAGCAGTAACAACAATCGTTAAAAGTTGTTAACACAACTTTGAGTGAACAATTTAATTGTTCAAACTTGGTTCGCTTCAGCTTACAGTACAATAATGAGAATCAGCAACAATGCGAGTGAAAATAATAACAATAAACATTTGCGAAATGGGAAAGTGAAACAATGGAAATGATTGTTAACAGAAATGTTAATGTAAAACTGCTTATTTTGGAGGATAGAAAAAGACAAAACAAGTGCATGAATGGGAAACACAACCTTGTGACTAAATAAGAGTAATATAATATAATACCAAAAAAAGTGTATGCTGTGATATTCAGATATAGCATAATTCCAAGGACAAATTGAAACCAAATACGGAAATTGTAGTTAGTATGATTTAATATCCAAATGGGTTGACAGTGGATCTTATGTATTAATATTGTTTTTGTAAAATAAATGTCTGATATTCCTCACAAATTTTCAGATTGTATTGTGCTGCTACAGAGAGGAACCCATAATTTCATACATCCCATACACGAGTACACACATGGTCCTTTTTTTCGGTTTCAAAATTAAAGTTAAATAAAGCACGCATAAATCTATGAATTCTATGAAACTTTTATTTCATTGTAGTGCTTGGTCCTTGCCATTGTGTACGAAATACAGCAGTGTCTTTTTATTTTTGAGGTAATTTTAGAATAATTTTTTTCACATTTCAGGCGTTATCTCGGCGATAACTTGCTCCAACACCGTCTTTGTCGTAGCCCCACAAAAAAAGTATAACGGCTTCAAATAGTATGATATTGGTGGCCAATCGAAAAATTTCGCTTTCTGGAAACTTCTCATGCAATAAAGCCAAAGTCGATCGGGTTGTGTATCTCGTTGCGCCGTCTTGTTAAAGCCACATGTCATCCAGTTCACAACCTTTAATTGAAGGCCAATAAACGTTGGCTATCATACGACTACAGCACTCTGAATAGACGGTAACAGTCACCATCATTTTCAAAAAAATACGACTCAATGATACCTCCCGACCACAATGTGTAACAAACATTTACTTTTTCCGGATTCACTGGCTTTTTCACAATCATTTCTTTGCTTGTTGACTAAGTGAGAAATGAGCTTCATCGCTAAAGAAAATTTTGTTCAAAAAATCAGCATTAAAAAGCCTATTGATGTAGTACCCAATCGGCATATCGTATCTACGATGTTATGAATGGCAACGGCCTTAACTGCTGCTCGAGTTGGGCTCTATGTAGACGGAGGTGCAAATCCAAATGCAAAATACACCATAATAAGCCATAACCCAATTACTGAAAACGATTATGATCATAATCATAATCACCCAGTAATGTACGAAAAATGCCCACGTTTGAATCACCAATTTTGTAATAAGTTTAAACTATTTTTACTCGTTCTTCTTCTTGCTAAATTATCCATATTCATAAATGCAAACCTTTCGCTAAATAAATAACACTTCAGATGTCAGGTATTTAACAGTTGATGGCATCACCAGGCCGGGGGTTTAAAATCACTAAATGGTATTATATTAGGTATAATAAAAAGAAATTCATTGTGGATTTAGTACCCTCCATTTCGCATTGCATATGTGCGATGGGGTTACACTAGATGGTATTGGAAAACAAGACTTTGTACTCAAAAAGCTATCCAGTAATTGTAATTGCTTTCACCACTCTACTCCAAAATTGCTAGTCACACAAGCGATAAATCCACTTTTGTAAAGAATGAAATTTTCACAATTTTGTACCAATTTTACCATTTCTTTTTTAGGTAACAGGTAAAAAAAAGGTTATCCTAATTTTTTTATAATAGAGAAACAGGAGAAGAAGAAATGCCTTTTTAATCCACCCACTAAGCTTCACACCTGTTATGCAAGTAGATCCAAATAAAAATCGGTTCAATTAAAATGTACTCAAAAAGCTATACAGTAATTGTAATTGCTTGACTCTGTATTACCAAAGAGGAAATATGCCATATTTTACAATCTTTCTTCTTGGCTTAAAGGTTCATATGTATCCATTTTGTAGTCTACATCTGACACTAAGTAATTATCTACTCCTGTCTATTATAAAAAGCTTGTGCAAATCGGCCATCCCAGTTTTTTTGTCAATAGCAACGAGTATTCGATGTATCCTTTGCTAAAAGAAAGAATAAAGATTATATTAGGTTTAGAATCTCATGAACATATGAGTGATAGCCGCGTGTACTAATCATTACACCACAGTCGGCTATACCAAATACAAAAAATGTGAATGTGATACTGTGATAGCCTATATTAGGTTTTTTTTGTATGTGTTTATAACAACAACACACCATCACCTATTGTACAACAAATTCTAATAAATCCCTACAGCATTGGGGAAATGAATCCCCTTTGTGAGAAACCATATAACCGCTCTGATATACCATCGAATTCCAATAAATTTTAATAATACTAAATTTTCGGCATGATTAGATTACATTGGGTGAATAGTCGTTATACAGTTGAGCGAATAGTCATTACACTGTCATTTCCAACCAGATAAAGTTATGTGGTTGGTTACAGAGTATATTTTTATCCCATATTATTGATGGGATTGCAATGCACCCCGATTCATATACCATTTTATATATAATAAATCTATTATAAAATGAAATAAAATTAGTTTTAGAACATTTTAAATCAAATTTGAAAGGCAAAGGGACTGTTAGAAGCCGCTGTACAGGGCATATTTAAGATCAGATGTTTTTTATAAGCAGGCCAAACAGTTTAAATCAACTTCTATGAAACACAAGAAATACTTTTCAAATGCATACTAGTTAAAACTACAAAAAAATAAAAAAAAAAATACAAGGACAGAACCAACCTTTAAAAATTAAAATTTCTTAGAATTTTTACTAGAAATATAACTAGTTGCTGAAAAGCGGGTATTTTTGAATCGTCCACTTATCTGACTGTGATTCTTACACCGTCTTCTATTCTATATTCTATATGATGGACAGCAGGTGTCACAAGTGATAAAATGGAAAACAGAAAATCATCACTTCCAAAGACACGGCATTTGAATATTTATCACTCCCAAATAAACACTTTTATACAACTGGCAAAATCCGTATTCAAATGCAGTGAAATCATAAAGTTTTGAAATAAATATACAAACGACGAGAAAAGAGCCGCAAAATTTCTAAAATGTTGTTTATATAAAAATGTTTTATTTCTTCATCTGATGCAATGAAGATATATATCATTTAGAAAGCCCAAAAATGTG
>JAHXMU010023422.1:16794-46075 GCA_019455685.1 Philornis downsi | reverse complement strand
GAAAACGAAAGACCTCTGGAGACACTGAATTGACGGCATTGCTTGATAGGGACCCATGTCAAACTCAGGTAGAACCCGCCTCAGTATTAGGAGTTACCTGCCAAGCCATTTCCAAGCGATGTTATGCGTTCCGCATGATTCAAAAGCAAAGATTTTGAATTTCTTATGAGTTGGAAAAAGGAAGTAATTCTTCATCGTATTGTAACGGGTGATGAAAAATGGATTCATTACAGCAATCCAAAAACAAGAAAGTCATGGAGGCTGACGGCTCATGCTTCTACGTCGTCGCATCAGCCGAATTTTCACGCTTCGAACGTTCTGCTCTGTTTTTGGTGCGATCAGATTGGTGTCATTTATTACGAGCTGTTGAAACCAAGCGAAACCATCACTGGGGATCGGTATCGTCTTCAGTTAATGCGATTGAGCCGAGTTCCGTGCGAGAAGTGCCCACAATACGCGGAGAGACACGAAAAATTGATTCTTCAGCATGACAACGCTCGGCCTCACGTAGCCAAAGCCGTTAAAACCTAACTGGAAACGCTGGAATAAAGAGTCTTACCCCATCCGCCATATTCTCCAGATATTACGCCGTCCGAATATCACTTGTTCCGTTCAAAGGCACACGGTCTGGCTGGCCAGCAGTTCCACTCATATGACGACATCAAGGAATGGCTATATTCTTGGATAGCCTCAAAAGATAAACAGTTTTACCGTGACGGAATTCGAGCCTTGCAAGAAAGATGGGGGAAAATAGTAGCTATCGTGGGGAAATACTTTCAATGTAAACATGTTTTCATGATAAAGTTGAATTTTTATAAAAAAAACAACGAGAACTTTTGTTGCGCACCAATATATGAGGAGCCTTCATTCAATGTCATGCCAAAGTATTGGATTTCTTCGTACTACGCCAGACGATAAAAATGACAGACGATTTAAAAACTTGTTGCTTTAATATTAGCGTCAAACAGATACTGATGACGTAGTCATAAATTTCCAAATAAATGGAATCGGATTTAGAATCTTTCATTATGAAAATACTATAGTCGATTATGAGTTGATTCCATATATCTGTAGAAAAAAAAACAACAGACGTTTTAAGGGCAATTCTGCTCCTTTTGGCATAAAATATAAAGAGTAAGAAAATTTAAGATCTTCAGAGAATTCCGTTTATCAAATTGACTAATCCCAAAAATGCTTTCCCCCTTTGAGCGTAGCCATGTCAAAGTGCAATCAAATGGATTATTAATTTGGCTTTTCATTTAGGACTAGACTGAATATATTTGTCATGCATAGATAAAAGAAGGTCTCGGTACATTCAATATTGTCATGCCGTAGTTGGCAAACTATTCGATAGCACAAAACATCGATACGAATATATAGCAGAAGCTGTAAGCAAACAAGGCTCTATGTAAAAGAAGTACGAGTACATGTGAGAGACGTTTTTAATAAAGATTGTTCTACGTTTACGTACAATATTTAGCAAGCTTTGTAAGAATTCAAATATACATACATATATACAGATACCACAATTGTATGTATGGGTTACAAATTGCAATTTGTAGTATTAACTTTCGCAACTGACAAAGAAATCATTTTAACTAAAGCGAATGAACTTTCTAGTTTCCCTTTTTTGGGGGTTTCCTTTTCTTTGTTACCATTTTGGCCTTGTACTATATGTCTGTGTATTTGCGTGTATGTATGTATGTGTCTCTGTGTACCCGTGTGTGTGTGCACCAGTCGTCGCACAAAAGATTTCAATCAAACTCAATAAGTAAAATTGAAACTAGGTTAACATGTTTCAAAATGTTTTCTCCTTTTTTCGTTGAATCTGAAATCTGCAGCATATAAAAGGAAATGGAACGAATCCCCTGTCTAAATCTGTACTCATTTCAATTTCACGCAAATGTGAAAGTGGAAGCGAGCAGCTAAATCAGTTTTTCTGTCATGTGCGCGCGTGTGTGTTCTCGTATGTGCGAGAATGCCGCAGAGATTGTGGCATTTTCGTATGAACGCATTTTAAAAGGAATGAACAAAAAACATCCTCTGAAAACTGTTGTACATCCATGTTATATAAATGCATGTTTTGTATACACAAATGAAAACTTTGTAGTACAAATGGACCATTTAGTTTGAAAGTGGTGTAAGTCCACTTCAGAGAAAACTGAGCCAACTCTGAGTACAGAGATAATTGTGACTACTTTTTTTCATTTCCGTTGCGATGCTTTGAAGAGTTAAGTTCTGTGATATTAGTTATTAAGTTTTCAACTGTGATTTATTTTAGGTATATTCTGTGATCATTAGTTTTATTATTAAATTATTGTGTCGTGCTGTCCAGTTTTTAGTAATATAAATTATATATTATACTAGCCGATCCGGCAAACGTTGCTTTGCCTTCAAATTTTAGCAGGAGCAGAAATAATTGCTTTTTAATTTGTGGTTTGTATAGGAGGTACCACTCCCCATTGTCCAATCCCGCCCATATTTGCAGCAGCACTTAAGATATGTACACCAAACCGATGTGCCAAATTTTGTTCAAATACCGTAAACAGGAGCAGAAATATTGGATATTTAATTTGTGGTTTGTATGGGAGGTACCACGCCCCATTGTCCAATCCCGCCCATATTTGCAGTAGCACTTAAGATATGTACACCAAACCGATGTACAAAATTTTGTTCAAATACCGTAAGCAGGAGCAGAAATACTTGATTTTTAATTTTTTGTTTGTATGGGAGGTACCACGCCCCTTTGTCCAATTGGACCGAATTGTAAATCTAAACCATCCCGGGCACCGCCCAGACGCACATACAAAAATTTATGCAAAGCGGTCCAGCCGTTTAGGAGGAGTTCACTGAAAACGCCCGTACAGTAGAATTATGTATATAAAGATTATGTAAATTATAATAATAATTTATAATAATACTACTATTATTATTATAAATTTTTTATATAATTTTTATTATTTGTTTTTTTTTTTAATTTATATTAGCGAGCAGAATAAAACTAATAAACGAATTGTAGTATATTTCAATTTACTTATAATTGGCCGGAAAGCTTTAAATTGAAAAGCAAAATAAAGATAAATCAATAAGTAACATCCACTACTATGTAGATACATACTGAATTTTCAATAAAAGTTTTTCTTCTAATGAAGTTAGGAAAAAAACCAACGAAACGTTGAGAAATACATGATGATACAGGGCGGGTCATAAGGGTGTTGGCGGTTTAAATATTCAATTAAAAAAAAAACTACGAAACATAAAAAAAATATATTTGTATTTTTAAAAAGTAGAAGCAAGGGAATTTTTAAGTCTTAAAAATAATGTTGTCCATATGGCTTCCCTCGGCTGCTTGACACTCTTGGAACCGAAGTCGCAAATTTTGGAAAACTCGTTCAAAAGTTGTTCTCGGTATTTTGTTACTTTCCTGAATAATTTTCCTCTTCAACTGCTCTAAATTGGTCGGATTATTCTCGTAAACTATCGATTTAAGGTAGCCCCATAGAAAATAATAGCATGGAGAGAGACCGGGGCTATGTGGGGGCCGTTCAATATCCCCCCTTTTCGAAATGAGTTTTCCAGGAAAAACATTTTTCAGCAGCTCTATGGATACCCTAGCCGTATGACATGTGGCCCCATCCTGTTGAAACCACATCCTCGAGGTATTGCCTTGAAGTTCTTGCAAAGCTGGCACCAAAAAATCTGCTAGCATGTTGCAATAATTGTTCGCTCTAACCGTCATCGCATGTCTCTTTCGTCCTCAAAAAAGTATGGTCCAATAATACCGGTTGACGTTATTCCAGCCCACGCAACAAGCTTAGGGCTGTGAAGTGGATGTTCATACAAGCGTCGGGGATTAGTCTCGGACCAGAACCGACAATTTTGCTTATTCACATGGCCATTAAGGTGAAAATTGGCCTCATCACTAAAAATCACGTTGTTGAAATTGTTGAACCGCTCTACCATCAAATTGATAAAGTTAAGTCGGTTATTGGCATCATTGGGTTTTAATTCTTGGACTATCTGAATCTTATAAGCCTTCAAATGAAACTCACGTTTCAAAATTCGCTGTAAAGTTGTTCTTTTGACATCCAAAGATTGACTTCTCTTACGTGTTGACTGTTGCAGATTTTGCAGAACTGAAACACGAACACGCTCCACAATGTCGGCTGATCTTGCAGAAACTGGGCGACCACGAACCGTAATTGGTACTGTTGAGCCGGTTGTTTCGAACATTCTGATCCATTTTCGTATCACATTGGCGCTTGGAACTTCACTTAAATCGTGTAAACCGTGTTCATGCCGATACAAACGTCGTGCGGTAATCACTGATTTATTGTTTTCGTAATACGCTCGGACACAAAATGCACGCTGCACTCCCGTGTACGGCTCCATGGCGACTAAATTTCCAGGAAGCGGCGCAGCGAACAACATATCCCCCCACCACCCCGCGCCTTGCGTTACCGAGAAATTGAAGAATTAAATCGCTAACACTCATGTGGCTCACAATGTATAAATTTGCATTAGAGAAAACTCTGACCGAAAATAGCCCGTATATACCCAAAAAAGAAGAAACAGGGGGGTTACTCTGTATTGCGATGTGAAAGATAAATAATAGCTAATCGAACACTTGGTGCACTTTAACGCGTTTTCGTATTTTCCTTTCGCATCTAATTTTTTCCCTTTTCGTAAGTCTGGCATCACCGCACTCTGCAATAAGAAAGCGTATGTCGAAATCTTTATTTAAACGCAAATATTTTGCGCTAACAAAATACCGAACGCAAAGAAGCCGAATCATGTAAGTAAACAAATAAATGTTTACATTTATATCTAAATTATTATTTTTTAGGGAAAAGCCGAAAAAATTGCAAACTCAACAACGGCAATTGGAAGTCTTAGTTGATTTTATGCTGCCTTTCTCCTCTTTCGAAACGTTCTTTTAATTTTTGCTTTGCGCTAGAAAGGGCCCAAATATGACAGTCATGGATTGCACCACCGTATCGACAATCAATATATCTAATTATCATTATCATATCTAAAAATTTAACATTACAGAGAGATTTAATAAGTCAAATACATATGTACATACATAATAACTCACCACCATAGCTTTCATTCAGTGCTTTAATTTTCTATTGAAGTATAAGTGTTCATTCCTGGCCGGTCGGAGCATTTGTATATTGGTACCGTCCACGGCCCCAATCACCCCAGGAACACTCTTTTAACTTCGTTTTTCTTATCCGCAGTTGCCTTAAATTTGATGTGCTTGGGACAGAGCATTCGCTCAATCACCATGCAAACTTCCTGTAAGCAACGCGACATAGATTGTTGTGATAGTCCTAAGAGATAATCTTGCCCAATTTGGTGTTGATACCCACCTTGGCCAAACAATTTCAAAGCAGCGGTCACTTTTATTACGTTTGGAATTGCTGTAGATCTCTTTGGAATGATGAGATCGTGTTGAATAGCATTTAACACATACATAAACGCATCTTTATTAAGCCGAAAATTTTGTACAAAGCTATGAAAATTAAATGTTTGAGAACGTTTTGAACATGATACCTATTCTTACCTGTGGTTATTTAAAGAGACTTTATCTGATCTATCTCCAGATTTCTACTTGTAACACGTTCAACATGTTTATTTTCTTCTTCCAGCCATAACGCCACTGAATCTATCACTGTTTATTTATTTTATATTAATTTATTTTTAATACAAAACACGACACGCACATTTATTAAAAAGGTTTTTGTTTACAAGTTTTGACGTTTTATTTTGTGACTTTCGCTTTTTGTTTATTTTAAGGTTGCTCCTTTTTCAAATTATTTTGCGAAAGCGTTTGCGTAATCGATACAGAGTACCAAGTTATGCACTTATCCCATTTACCTTGTGCATCGAACTTGCTTTCGCATCGCAATACAGAGTAACCCCCCAGTATTTGGTCACTAATTCAATAAAATAAATCATCCATATTTAAATTGAAAACTGTTTATTTACTTGACTCAATTTGAAAATTGTCAGTTATTGACACTGCTTATTAATTAGTATTGAAATTAGTGTAAATTAGTTTTTCGCAGACAAATAGAGAAACTAGAAAATATCGGGAGTACAAATAAGTCTTTGTTGCTTGGAAAAAAACTGTCCCACCTAAAATTATTAGATGTGAAATCGTAACTATGAAATTTTGAAGATTCTGCGTCAACATTACACGAAAATATCCACTTTTGAGCTGTAGAAACATCATGTGGTGCATTTTAAATTTACTTCTACAATTTAAATACATCTGCAGTCGAGGCGCAACTATTGCTTGTGGGCGTATATGGCAAAGTCCCCTTAACTGCAATAAGTTGAGGTGAGTGATTTGAAAAATTTAAGAATTGCATGTTTGATGTCAAAGGCAAGAAACGTAGCGAAAATTAACATCATTAGTAAAGCAAAATACATTTTAAATGCAAGAAGAACTTGCAGTTATATTTGAAATGGCTCAGAAAGCAATTTCATATCATTGAAAATCAATGGAAATGTTTGAAAAGAAAGAGAATTGGCTGCCATATGACCTGACGCCTTGAAATGTTTATTCATCGGTTTTGCATTTGTAAAATGAGAATAAACAAAAAGATTTTTTACACCGCACGGCCTGTCATGATGAAAATTAAGTTCACTGACCAAACAAAAAAAAAAAAAACAATACCAGCCGAATATTCATGGAAAAAAACTCATGTTGTGTATTCGGCGCGCAACTAAGTTCTCGCTTTTTTTTATAAAATACATCTATATTATGAAAACATGTTTACAAATAATTCATTGAAAGTATTGCCCATCGCTAGCTACTACTTTTTCCCATATTTCTCGAAAAGCTCGAATTTCGTCACGGTGAAACTCTCCATCTGTTGAGCCTATTCACGAAACTATGATGCCGTCATATGAGTAGAACTGATGAACAGCCAGACCGTGTGCCATTGAAAGGAACAAGTGATAATCGGACGGCGCAATATCTGGAAAATATGGCGGATGAGGTAAGACTCCCTATTCCAGCGTTTCCAGATAGGTTTTAACGGGCTTGGTAAAGTGAGCCCGAGCATTGATATACTGAAGAATCACTTTTCCGAGCCTCTCCGCGTATTGTGGGCATTTCTGGCGCAAAGCTCGGCTAAGTCGCATTAATCGAAGTCGAAAGTGATTCTAAGTGATGGTTTCGCTTGGCTTCAACAGATCGTAATAAATAACACCGACCTGTTCCCACCAAATATGGAGCATAACGTTCGCAGCGTGAATATTCGGACGAGGCGAGAATGTAGAAGCATGACCTGCCAGCCCCCATAACTTTATTTTCTTTGGATTGCTGTAATGAATCCATTTTTTATCATTCTTTACAATACGATAAAGAAAATCCTCCTTTTTTTTATCGCTGAAGCAGTCATTCACAGGCGAAAAATCAACGCTCGACGTCCCTTGGCTTCAACTCATAAGGAGCCCAAGTTCCTTGCTTTCAAATCATTCCCAACTCATACAATCGCTAGGAAATGGCTTGGCGGTTAACTCCTGATTCTGAAACCGGCTCTACCTACGTTTGACACGAATCCCCATCAAGCAATGCCGTCAATTCAGTGTCTTAGAAGGGTTTCTATCTTCCTTCACGCGAACGGTCATCAACATCAAAATCATGGTCTTTAAAGCCAATCTCTACACATTGTTTCACTTGAAGCTCCCTAAATGTTTTGAAACTCTCAATGAGCTTCAGTCGTCGTTTTCTTCGATTGAAAGAATAAAATCAATACTTTCCTCATATGACGATTATTTGGCACAAAATCATTCATATTCACACAACCAAAAGAATATGACGTCAAAAGAAAGCCTCCGTTATGTCGAGGCGGCATATTTAGCATATGCCTAAGTTTGGCTCATTACATTTAGATTATGGTAGAATCGACTAGCACTTACAGCTGGCGCCATCTATTAGCAAACAACGGCAGCTTAAATGCACAACTAATAATTGGTTTGATCAATTTATTATTGAATTTTATGTGATGCTCAATTTCGACAAAACCATTACTAGGGCTCTCTACCAAGTTCGATTAACGGGAATGAACCGAACACTCTAGGAAGAATAAACCTACTATAAATGAAGGAGCTGCAAAAGTATTTTATGACAGAACGCAGTCTGCACAAAAAGAATAAATGCTACCGTAATTGTTTGTTACTTAATTCCCTTATTGAATCGCGAAACCTCGAGTGAGTTATATTTTTATACCACTGATTTCTGTTCGAGAAAAATTTGTCTATTTTATAAAATAAAAATATTGATTTTTGATAAAATTTCAATCACTTCTTATTCTATACTTATTTGCTAACAATATTTTTACTTATTTACTAAGTCTCAAATGTTCTATTATTGGAAAGTGTTAACTGCGGTTAACGTTAGTACAGTTTCAAATGCAACGACAACAACAACATAAGTGCAAACAAAATTCTAATATGTGCACATTTAAAATTATTGCTTAAATCATGAAAGCTCAATAAAGCTTAAATGAAACAATTTCCTTGACTGCTTTTAATTTTCGGCGAATTGTGGTCGCATAAGTGACACTTTTTTTAATATCTCCAGGATATTATACTGTTGCCAATACGTTTTTTGAAATCGTTAAATTTAACGTGTAATGAAAAGAAATCCATTATATTTTTAATAGCTTTAGTAATTTATATCTCGCGTTGTACACGAGTGATCGTGTTACGCTCGATTGCAATAGAAAGATAAGATTTCGTACTGAAAAACTGATCAGATAGTTTTCTGATTTCTTAACGCGATATTGCTTGAGCGCGCCTTAAAAATGGATTAGCAAAGAGGAAATATTGCAAAAGTCTTATTTCATGTTATGGCCCTGAAAGTGCATCAGCCATTTTGGTTTTGTCGATTACATTCCAGCAATTCTGATGTCAAAGATGCACCAAGCTCTGGTACATCAATTGTCTGTATAATAATGAAAATCGCTAAGTCTGACATCATGTATCAAACGCATAATAATCGCAAATAATGCGATCCAACCTCACATAACATTTGCGAGTTCGATATTAGGTGTATAGGAACATCAACAACGCGGCAAGGCGGCGCTCAAATTTTTCGCATGTGAAAGCCAGTCTTTTGTTGGACGTCAATGTTTTGATCCGACCACTCATAATACTTGTGAATTCGTAAATTGACTTCTTTCAATTTAGTGCTATTGCTGTGTAAAGCGAAATATAGGCTATCTAAAGGCCAACTGACCCCTCATAGTAACGAGTTATTCATTTTCAGGTTTCAAAAGTATAGTTAAATACATAAAACACACATAAAGCTATAATTTTATTTCTTTATAAAGCTTGCGCCTTGCCATTAGGCACTAAACATAACGTCACTCAAATGGCCGCCTCTGGATTGCTCGCAGCAGTGGATCCTTTTGAGATATTTTTCGACCACTTTTTCGCACTTTTCGTTCGGTATCTGGGCGATAACTTGACTTGATGTTGGTTTTCAAATGCTACAACGTTTGGGAATTATCCACGCAAACACAATGTTTGACGTATTCCTACAATAAAAATCTTATGGCATCAAATCGCATGATCTTGGTGGCTAAAAGACGTCGCCAAAACGTGAAATTACACTTCTCATGCAACAAACCCAAAATTGATCGTGTTGTGTGGTCGTATCACCATCTTGTTAAAACCACATAATGTCCAGTTCGTAATCTTCAATTGCAGTCCAAAAAAGGTCGGTTATCATACGGTCATATCGCTTTAAATTGAGGGTAACTGTTCCTACCTGTAGCGTCATTTTTGAGAAAGCGATATTTTCCGCGGTGCGTACATCGCCATGATAGACAGGCCTGACCACATCTTTAACGCTTCCAGTCTCTTCAAATTTCTTTATAATTTTTCTCAATCACTTCGTAATGCACGAAAAGTGCTCACGTGTGAATCACCACTCTTGTAGCAAGTTTTAGTTTAATTTAATTTATTTATACCGGATTGCAATTTTAAGCCTTAAAGTCTATTTGATTAAATTACAATATTACAAAATATCTTCTTTACAATTCAACAACAAATATATTATGCAACTTTACAACACTGATGTTATAACAATTGTGTGTATCTTAATAGCAGAAAAATATGGTGTCCCAACAAGAACACATGATTTAAATTTGGCGCCATTCGAAGTGTCACTGTTTAACATTTGAACAATTGTTATTGTTTGCTAGTAGAAGGTACGAGGTTAGTAAAAATGGAGCGCTACACGAATGAACAACGCATTCTCATTGTGAAATTGTTTTACCAAAATGGTGAAAGTTCTGCGGCTACAGTTCGCAAATTGCGATCAATTTGGGGTCACGATAATGCTCCAAAAGAGTCAACTGTAAAGAGATTAATGGATAAATTTGCCAAAACTGGGTCTGTTAGTGATGTAAAGACAACAACGCGCCTTCAACCAGGTCGATCGACCGAAAATGTCGCAGCTATACGTGATTATGTCGCTCAAACTCCATCCACCTCAATTTGACACCGAGCTCAGCAAATTGGTGTCTCCAAATCCACTCTGCAGCGAATTTTGACGAAAGATTTGTATCTTCATGCATACAAAGTTCAATTGACTCAGGAACTGAAGCCAGCTGACCATGAACAGCGAAGGGAGTTCGTTAATTGGGTATTGGAGAGACAACATGAAAATGCTTATTTTGCCGATAAAATTATCTTCAGTGACGAGGCCCATTTCCATCTTGATGGCTTCGTCAATAGGCAGAATTGTCTCATTTGGGGTGAGGAAAGTCGTCGAGTGATCCACGAGAAGCAAATTCATCCTCAAAGTGTCACTGTGTGGTGTGGATTTTGGGCTGGAGGAGTCATTGGACCTCTTTTGGAAATGAGGCATGTCAAGCGCAAACAGTCAATGGTGTTCGGTATCGTGAAATGATAACCAGTTTTTTCGTGCCTAAAGTTGAAGAAATGAATGTGGAGGGCATGTGGTTTCAACAAGACGGCGCCACATGTCATACAACCAGAGAAGGAATTCAATTTAAATCAGTCATTTAAATCTTGCGTTCCTGTTGGGACACTATAGTTTATAACTTTGCGATCATTTCTTCTTTTCAAAAGGATTAGACATCATAGCACATTTCAGCGACGGATTTTTATAGAAAATTTTTAATGCTTCCCTTGGCAAGCAATTAAATTAAAAATTCTTATATATTCTTCATCGTCATCAAAACTTTTTTTACATTTACATTTTAGTATGTCTTTTTGCCTATACGCTCTGTGTCTGCTGAAAGCACGACGGAAATCCATTTGCTCGAGTCTAGCTGACATTTTGCAAAAAAAATTTCTCAAAGTTATAATCCCAGTTATAATCGATGTTCGATAAAATTGTTTCGGTAAGAAAAACCATTTCCACACAAAGGCTAAATCAACATCTACTAGTTTAGACAGGAAAAGAAAATGTGAGAAATTTTTAAATGAAAACAGAATACAGTTTACTATCCTACCGTATATCAAATTCTCACACATGTTATTAATACATTTAAATCAAATATAAAATATCAAAAAAGAAAAAAAAACCGACTTGTACCACTTTCACAACAAACCATTCATATGTGAATGTACTCGTACATTAGGGTGTATTGAAAATATGACTATTTTGTGGCGAACCGCTTAAACGATGCACATCAACGATTTTATTAGGGGAGATATAATAAGAAACATACACAGGGTTTTTGTGGATCATTTCCAAAAACAAAAAAAGAGAGAACATATGTGCCAAACGAAGTGAAGGCAATTTAGAGTAATTTTAAAAAGCTTTTTTATATCAACTTTTAATTTAGGCCCCAAACATTTCCCCCGCTGCTGAGAAGAAGTGTTAGTTGTGTAATAGAGAGTCTCTGAAAGTCATACTATTAGATAAAAAAAAAATGAGTGGGCAAAATCACAGATGGACAGAAGCGTAATGGGATAGTCGCCTGTTTATATTATCATATCAATAAAGTTAATAACATATTTTACATACATATATACTTATACGTGCAATACTTCACTCCACATCAGTTGCGAAATATTGCTATTAGAAGCATTAATACGTAAAACGTTCACCTGCATCATGCTGAGATTTATGAATATAAATCCTAAAATGCTAAACTGCATCATATTGAGGTCTATGAACATAATATGGGGGAATTCTGATGAAAACTGTGACTGGTAGAGGCCATAAAATCAAGCTTGTTAATGCATTTTTATGTTAGCAATATTAAAAAAATGCAGTGCTATAAAAAAATGCTCAGAATGTTCGAAACAACCGGTTCAACAGCACCAATTACGGTTAGTGGTCGCCCAGTTTCTGCAAGATCAGCCGACATTGTTGAGCGTGTTCGTGTTTCATGCGATGACGGTTAGAGCGAACAATTGTTGCAACATGCTAGCAGAATTTTGGTGCCAGCTTTGCAAGAACTTCAAGACAATACCTCGAGGATGTGGTTTCAACAGGATGGGGCCACATGTCATACGACTAGGGTTTTCATAGAGCTGCTGAAAAATGTTTTTCCTGGAAAACTCATTTCGGAAAGTGGGGATATTGAATGGTCCCCACGTAGCCCCGATCTCTCTCCATGCGATTATTTTCTATGAGGCTACCTCAAATCGGTAGTCTACGAGAATAATCCGATCAATTTAGAGCAGTTTAAGAGGAACATTATTCAGGAAAGTAACAAAATACCGAAAACAACTTTTCAACGAGTTTTCCAAAATTTGCGACTTTGGTCCAAGAGTGTCAAGCAGCCGAGGGAAGCCATTTGGATAACATTATTTTTAAGTCTTAAAAATTCCCATGCTTCTACTTTTTAAAAACACAAATAAATTTTTTGTATGTTACGTAGTTTTTTTTTAATTGAATATTTAAACCGCAAACACCCTTCTGGCCCACCCTGTATAATAGCAACTAAAGTTTTATAAATCGAATTTCGACTAACCGACTTTTTGTATGAAAATTTGGAAAAGCTTTTATGTTGAAAAAAGTCGATAAGTCTATTTTATTTAATTTAATTTTTTTAAAGTAACTTTTGTTTCAACTTTTAAATAATTTTTGTAACCAAACCTGTTAAACGCAGCCATTTATAAAACATGATAATTTTCCCAACAATTCCAACCTTACGAAATTGTATTAATAAATGTTATAATAGATTATGTTAGGTTAGGTCAGTGTGGCAGCCTGAATTGACAGGCTCACTTAGACTACGTAGTCCATTGATTAATACCACGGAAACTAGAGATATTAGCATGTCTAGTTTCTCCCGTTGAACTTTTCTCAATGCCTCAAGAAGTTCTTAAGTCGAACAATATCTATATCGTCCAGATCTCTTAGGGCCCTAAAGCAATAAGAGCCCAAGATTGATCCACGCCCGTTCGCCAAGGCGGCTCAATTGCAGAGAAGGTGTTCTACAGACTCCTCCTCTTCCTCATGCTCACAGCTCCTGCAGGTGTCACTAATCGCAACCTTCAGTCCCACTGCAAGTCTTCTAATTAGACAGTGTCCCGTCATGACGGATACAAATAATAACACATAGGGTCTTGACAGCTAGAGCAGTGTGTTCGAACGCTTCACATCCAGGTGAGGCCACATCTGTCTGGATTGATTACAATCTCGAACAGACGCCCACCTACCATTTGCTGCTAAATATGCCACATCTCGCAATAAGAACTTGCAAGTGGCTAGAGGCATGCCCACGGACTCCAACTCGGCTGTGGTCTGTAAGGTTATTCCCAATCTTGCCAGCTCGTCTGCTCTGCAGTTCTCTGATATGTGCCTGTGGCCCAGCACATATAAGGTGAATGTTGAAATACTGAGCCATCTCATTAAAAGATCTGCGGCAATTCAGGGCTGATGTTGAGTTCAGGAAGACAAAATGCATTGATTTAATAGCAGCTTGACTGTCAGAGAATATGTTAATCCTCGCCGTGGTGAGGACGCTATATCTCAACCATTCTGTCACTTCCTTAATGGTCAAAATTTCAGCCTTATTAACACTGCAGTGATCAAGTAGTCTTCTTGCTCTACTTAACCCTAGGTCTTTGGATTAGACCCCGAAATCTACTTGATCTTTTAATTTTGTGTCTTATACCAGGAGTTCTGCATCTCTTTCTAGTATAAGTATATGGTACCTCTTGTCGAACAGTGGTTCAGCCAGAGTGTAGTCTATGATAGCTGTTATGTCAGGTACCATGTTAAGGATCACACTGTGACCAGGGGTAGTAAATGCAAAATTACATTTAGGGCATCGGATGGGGTGATTCGGAGCGCTCCTGTAATGCACAGACTAGCCATCCTTCGGACCTTGTCCAGTATTCTACAGTATGTGGACTTTTCAAGAGCCTTCCACCAGACGATAACTCCTTACAACTACAATAGATTAATAAATATACATATAAGTATATATTATTCGTACGGTAGTAGATGCAAGGCATGCTTTTTGTGTCGTGAAAGTGAGTGTTAATATTGACCCGGATCATCACCTGGTTGTAGCTAAGGTAACCACGACACTGAGCAGAGCAAAAATCGTACGTAACCAGGCACAAAGAAAGCTAGAGGTCGCTAAGCTGCGTACCCCGAGATAGCCACAGCCTACTCCTCTAAACTCTCTGAACGACTGCAACTAAACCCACAAGATCGTGATGTTCCTGATGCATTTTATGTCATCTACTGTAAAAATGGGAAATCGCCTCAGACCACCCCTGGTGCGATGAAAAATATCGCATATTGTTGAAGGAAATGGATGCTGCATACAGAGCAACGCTGCAGCCAATTGTAAAGCGTGTTGTTAGGTAACGCTATAAGATACAGGGATAGAAGTGAAGCCCGAAAATTGTACCAAAAGATCAGAAGTGAAGGGTTTGGCATAGGACTTCCCTCTTCGAACAGCGACGGAAATTTTTTCATAGATACGCAGAGTGTGCTACATTTATGGAGAAAGCTCTTAGTTTACAAGCTCCTAATTCCAGATGGCAGCACGAATGCAGAAATCATTCCAATTGCCGACGATGGCATAAATTACAAATCTCCGAGCCAAAATGAGCTCAGAAAAGCAGTATTACGGCTTAAAGACAACAAAGTTGCGGGATCTGATGGCCTGCCGGCAGAGGTGTTTAAGGTTGGTGGCAATGAACTGATAAAACATCAGTTTCCAAATATGGCTTAGCTCGAAAAACACATGTTCGATGATTGGAATTTGGGAATACCATGTAAAGTGTTCATACACGGCTATCTAATCGTAGGCAAAAATGGTTGCGGTATCAGTCTTTTAGCCATTGCTGTGATATGTGAAAGACTGAAGCCGATTTTAGCCCACCTGATTGGGCTTCATCAGCATGCCTTTAGACCTGACAAATCAACAACTGACCAGATATTCGTACTACGGCAAGAAAAACAGGTCAACTACCATCTTGTCATGGATTATATAGCTGGATTCGACAGTCCAATACGGCAAAAACTATATGATGCAATTTCCAAGTTTAGAATTCCCGCAAAGCTAATATATGTACATCTGTGTGTTATGACGCTGACTGACACGAAGTCTTCAATGAAGATGGATAGAAACCTTAGTGAGCCTTTTTACATCAAAAGAGGATTTATGCAAGCGGACAGCCTACAGTGCGACCTCTCTAATATTCTATTGGAGATAATTATGAAGAAGGCCGCCGTTAACATGACTGCTGACATCTTTAACAAAAGCCATATGTTACTCACGTATGAAAACGATATAGACATTACTGCAAGAAAACTGTGGGATGTTACTGCAGCCTTCTCAAGCATTAAGAAGGAGTCAACAAAAATTATTCTAGCGGTAAGCGGCGACAAAACAAAGTTATTTGTTTCAATGAATAAGGAATTTACTCACTTGGGATGCTGTGTGAAAGTTGACAACTGTAAGTTTGGAGTTATGGACGAATTCATTTTGCCTCGGTTCCATTATAAATTCAATTGCTTCGGTCCCACTGTAAATAAAACAAATGGAGTTAGCATGAAGTTAAAGACAAGATTATTGCTACTAATAGATATAACTATGAGCTAAGCAAGCTATTCAATGATAAAAGCATCTTACCACAAAGAAAAGTCCAATTGTACCAGATCCAGGTTTTACCCACCATGCTGCATGACACACAATCCTGATTATGACAATATCGCATGAATCAGTGCTGGCAAAATTCGAGAGGAAAATACTTCGGAAAATATATGGACCCATCATCGCCAACGGAGAATATCGGAGACGCACAACCAATAAGCTGTATGAGCAATATGCCAACATCGACGTGATCCAGCGCAAGAATATACTGCGATTGTTTTGGTTGGATCATGTTATGAAAATGAACCCAAATGCTCCAGCACGAAATGTTTTCGACAACGAACGCGATGGACGGCACGGAAGAGGGCGGCCAAAGTTGCGTTAGAAGGACTAGGTCTTTAAAACACTATCGAAACTTGGTGTGACTAATTGGAGAAGAGTCGGAAAAGCCTGAAGACTTTGAATTATTTTGTACATGAGGCGTATAATGGATAAGGATGTCTATTCTAGTCGCCACTTAAGAAAAAATAGAGGAAGAATTAACAAATATTACAGTTGTAAAACGATAATTAATGGCATTCTAAGCATATTTTCTCCGAGATTTTTAAACAAGTATCAATACCATTTCAGCCAATATTTCAATTTTGTGACACTTATTGCAATCTCGATAAATATTATTTATGCTCAGTAGACTTTAACACAAAATAATGAATCAAAGTTATAACTCACTGAAATTTTCATTCAGAAGTTATTGAAAAAACATTGATTTTTGTTTAACTGGTGAATTTGTAAGGGTGTAATAGAAAGCGAGTATCAAGTTAGACGTAGGACGAAATTAAAATTTTTAATTAGAAATTTCAGAAAAAAATATTGGCAAATCAGGCAATATATATGCAAGTTTCCAACAGGATGTGACAATGAAGTCTATTTTCATTCTCAGACATAACTTCACATAATCCGTGATATTCGTCAGAAAAGTACAGGATGGAAGACATCACCATTAAATTTTCCAAAATTTTATTTATATTTCTAAAGGAATACAGCAGCACAACTTAGATTACTGAGAAAAAGAGAATTTTGTGATATCTTTCAGTTTAGGAGGTACCAGAATACGTGGATCAAAATAACCCATTTTAAATGTTCTTTCATTTTTTCGTGTGAAGGATAGTGTTTTTCGTCCCGTTTTTTTTTTTTTTTTTTTTTTTTGTAGTCACATATCACGTCAAATCGAAAAGCCTAGCCTAATAGGTTTAACTTCTAGTAAGTCTTGTCAGTTCTTCTCACGTTAGAATGAAAGGAAACTAACCGTGAATCCAGCTTTCGCTATATCATTTAAAATGTTTGTGTTCTTAAACAAAAATATATTTTGAATCAAAAATAAATTTTTGAAATTTTCATCATCTCTTTTAACGAGGTCGGTTCCAAAACTAGCCGACCTGACGTACAGATGATGCCAGTAGTTTAAAAAAAATATTTTGATGAAAAGTGGTAATCTTATAAATCATATGTTCTAAGTTTTAGGGCAACACTTTGCTTAGTATTTATACTTGAGCCATCAAATTACTAGTAAACGATCACAATGAATTTGTAAACATAGAAAAATTAGTCAGTATTTCTATTTGAAAGGTCTCACTTCCAGCAATATTAAAGCCGAGCTAAATTTTACTCTGGGGGAGTCTATTTCTTTCTTTACGGCTGCAAAATATTACGTTGTATGGTAGAAACGAGGCATTACGATCTCCCAAGACAAACAACGTAGTAGTCGGTCAATTGAGTTGTTTACGACAGACACGGTTAAGAAAATCCACAAAATGGTATTAAATGATCGTCGGCTAGAGGTATGTGAGCTGGCTGAAATGATAGACATTTCAAAAATGTTATACATTGTATATTGAGCGAAGATTTGAAAATGAGAAAGATGTGCGCAAGATGGGTGCCGCAGTTGCTTTCAATAGAGCAAAAATTATCTTTGTGAAGATATTTTAGTAAAATGTTTGGCGATGCTTCACCACAAAAAGCCTTAAAATTTTGCGTCGATGAATAACCATGGATGAAACGTGGGTCCACCACTTCACATCTTAGATAAAGGAACAGTCAAAGCAGTGGACTAGAACGGAAAAATCATGGCCAAAGAAGATGAAGACGACTCCATTCATAGGAAAGGTCATCGCATCTGTTTTTTTGGGGGTGTACATGGGATTATTTTTATTGATTATCTTTAAAAAGGACGAATCATCAACGGCGAATATTATGCTAACTTATAGTAACCTTTAGGTGATGAAATTGTGGCAAAAAGCCCGAGTTTGGTGAAAAGGGAAGTGTGGTTTCATCTAGACAAAGCTCCTGTTCACACACCTACTATTACGGTGGCCAAAATTAATGAATTAAAGTTGGAATTGCTTCATCGTGCACCTTATTCGCTAGATCTACCTCCTTCGTATTCTTTTCTAATTCCAGATTTAAAAAAAATGGCTGGGTGTTAAAAGATTTGCCAACAATGCCGAGCTGGAGTCTGCGTTTAATGGGTATTTTACGGAGTTTGACAGTTCTTACTATAAAACAGTGTATCGCACTAAAAGGAGATTATGTTGGAAAATATAGAAAATTTTCCCTAGTTTTTTGTGTCTTTTTTGTTAGGTCGGCTGGATATTATGGATGCGGCCTCATAATATTAAATATTATAATCAGTTGTTCTGTTAAATTAAGTATTAGATTTTTTTTTTAAATCAGTGAAATCTTTTTTTTAATAAATTCGAAATATATGAAAGCCAAGAAAACAACTTTTTGTGCTAACTGTAGCTTCTTAGTGGCAAATAATCCCAAGCACTTCGGTCGTATGCCATTCCGTTCCAAACCTAGCTCTGAAAGTTCGAAAACCTGCTCCTTCCAATGCGGTTTTAAACGCCCTTTTCTTCATCACACATCATGTTAATTATTTTGTTCATTTTATGCTGGAAAGTTCCATGCGCATGATGTAGTAAAGCCAACGAAATCGCTGAATTTTGATATGTATAAAGACGTCATCAGAATAGGAATCATATTCCATTAGGATCCTAGCTGATCAAACTAAATCATAAACATTAAACATTATCAATATTTGTTTGTGTTGACAGAAAATCGACAATTCTCTTTATCAAAAAAAAAATCAACAAAGCACAAGAAAATATGCAAATTTATAAGTCTTACACTTAGTAACTATGAAAGCACTACTAATTTTTTCATATTTTTTCATGATGGATCGCGATCCATATCGCAGAATGGCCTAAATTATGGAATCCAGATCGCGGATCGTGGATCGCGTGATAAATATTGAACGTGTAGCATTTTCATGATATTAGACCGCGATACGTTAATAAGAAGTGAAATAAAACATAAAATAAAAGACGCAGTGCAAAAAATTTAACAAATAAAAAGTAAAAAATGTTATTACTATTAAGCAAGCAAAATAGCTAAACAGGATTTTTTTGGTTTTCTCGCGACATTTTTTTAATAACCGATCTGCGCTGCACAAAAAAACGTAAATACTGACGCGATAAATATTGAACATTTAGCATACGCTCGTGATCCATCAATCCATTAAAATGGATCGCGATCCAAATATCACAATATACCTATTGTATATTGAACGTGTATCAGTGCCCTTACAATATGCAATACACACTGCACATGAAACATACGAGTATATTAGTCGTATACTTAATATTATTTGATGCAAATCAGTTTCTCTATTGCTTATACGCCACAGTGGCTGAAATGTACGATATAATTTCTTGAGGAGATCCACTTCTACAGGTTAAGAATTTCCTTAAAGGATATTCTGAAAAAAATAAATAAAATGTTATATTATTTTTATTTTTTTTATGGTCAACACGACCGGGCTTTTATTAAATTCAAACTCAAATGATTTCACAAAGTGTCTTAATTTATATTAAATGAAATGACCTAAATCTAGAAGTGGCGTGATTTTATTGTTAAGAAATAATTGCACTTTTGCAATTATTGGGAAATAATAAAACTGTAATTTTTCTGGCATAATTAATAAAAGGTGCTGATTTCGTATTTTGCAAAAATTCTAATTATCGTCTATTGCCAAAGAGTTTATTGACTTTGTTTACGTTAACTTATACCGTACCCGAATGAATGAAGACGTTTATCAATTAATATAAAATAATGCAACACCCAGAAGGAAGCATATAAAGCAAAGTAAAGTTTAAAGTATCTTTTGGCCAAATGTGTTTCAAGACTTTCTAAGTCAATTGAGCAATCTTCGCCTGTGACTTATGATGCTATATTTATTCTTAAAAAATTACACAGACTCTTAGTTTTCCAGTTCGTAGCCGATTAATATACCCTGTAAGAAGGCTGGGGTCAACTGTCAACAACTTTGTTGACATTGTCAAAGCAACGTTTATAGTTCGTACTTTGAAGAGTAGACAAATGTTTTGCAGCTATAAAAGTGTGCTTCTTCTTATTTTGTACTGTTCAGTTTGTTTAGTTGACATCAAACGTGGCCGCGCACAAAATTGAAGTGTTATAAAAAACAAATAAATAAATATAAAAAGAAATTTAACATGTATCTTTAAAAAAACGAGCAAAAGAAATTACAAAAAACTTGTAAAAATTCAAGCAAGTCTATAATGAAAGTACAAACTTGACTTATTTAGAGGAGCCTGCGATGATTTTGAAGACCATTGTGACGATTTGGGTATCCCACCTAAATTAAATTTAGTGCAAGAATCAAAAAAATGGTATGTAGAGATAGCATAGACCAGAAAATGTTGGGAGAAGCTGCTGGCAATATTACAGGACGAATAGCAGGAAGTTCCGCTTTTAGCAGCAACATTGTTAAGGAAGAAGCGTCAAGTAGCAATAACAAAACGTTTTTATAAGAGTTTTATTGGATCGTACAATGGCAAATATAATGAGTATTTTTTCAATTACATGCGAGGAAAAACTGAAAGAACTTGACGCTCTTTTAGTGACTAAGGCAGATTCATATGTAAGTATAATTCTTAAGCGTGAAACGAAATCATTAAAAAATTTTAATTTTTATTTCTTATAGATACGGCATATTAAGAGTCCTCTCGCTGGCAATTCTGAACGTAACCTACACCAGGGATTTGGGCAGCAAATTCTTATTAACTTTAGTGTTGTCGGTTCATTTGGCAAAATATGATTACGGGACTACGGCAATGTGTTTACAGCGATGAAATGTAACCATATTGTTAAACGATGTTTTACATTTCTTTCTAATATTTCCACATTTTTTTGTGATACTTAGATGCTATATCAAGTTTTACAGAATCTCGTTATAAAACTTTGAGAGCAGCCTTTTAACGTCAGAAGAAAATAATATTTAAACAAACTAGCTGCAGCGAAGCCAAAATGGGAAGAAGATTAAAAAAAGTAACAATGATGTTTGCCTTATCGAATTGAAAAGGCTTAGCCACCCTTGAAAAACTAGAGACCATACAAAAAGGACTATGCATAACTTATACCTTTTTAGTTTTATGAAATTTTTCTTTAATAAAATGCAAAACTTTATCAAAATAAACGCATCTGTTTGAATTTATAATATTGTAATATTTTGTAGCGTGAATATCTAAAAAAACTTGCATGAGTGTAGCCTAGAATTGCTAAAATGAACTACTGAATCTCTGGTTCCAATGTCTACAAGTGGCCCCAGAGGCACCACCTAGTCTATAGTACCGCGGTCAGCAATGCATTCTCAATGGCAAGCACATGTTACATGTCAGGAGTAGAGAGCATTGCATGGGGTATAACTGGTCAGTAGTACTGGTGACAATGTCAATAGTGAATCAGTACAGATTCACTACTGACATTTCCTACAGGGTAAATTCTCATTCTAATACATCTCATATACCTATAAGTGACCGATTTAACACATATGTACTTTTTTGAAATTCTACCTAGCAGTATAACCAATGTAATGGACAAAAATGTAAGTAACTGTTATCTACGAGCTGTAAACTGTAAGGAACAAAATTTAATTTCAAAAACTTGTTCATTGTAAATATATGAGGACTACCACAGAGGATTGGTCGATGTAGCCCATTTACATTCCCGATATATGTTCCGGACAAAATTTTAAGTTGTGCCAAGTTTTTAGAATCTGTACAGGGGATTAAGGCCTATCGCTTTTGTGTCTGCCAGTCAGTCAGCCAGCCAGACTGACGATCATCGCCAAATTGACTTAAAAAGTGATGAAACATATTTCACCTAAATATACTTTGTACTATAAACGTCTTCAATAATTCGCTTTTTTTTAATACGCTAGCTTAAAGTTTAAAATTTTTCAATTTGTACAAAAGCAGTGTTTTAAGCGTTCATATATGTCACTTCCTGCTAACCAAAGTGATAGAAGCCGTATTGTGAAACATTTTAATCTAAGCCCGAAGCAATGTATGGCACACTTGACCTCATGCCTGACATTATATCCTTTATGTATGGATATAATATAATGCAGGTAAATGTGTGCATCTGTTGCTCAATAATAAGAATGTTTTCGTTTTATTTTAACGAACACTTTGCTTCCTACATTGAACGTGCACAATCTCTTAGTTTCCGGTAGAGTTAACTTAAATTTAATATTGAATATGGACATGCGAGTATGTAGTTGTAAGCATAATACAACTTTGAGAAATGTGTACGTATTACCTGTAGATGCAGATAAATGGATTTAAATTTCACAAATAAAAGGATATATTGAATTTGGTCATTTATTGTCAGAATTCAGGAGATCAAGCTCATGCATGCGTGTAAAGTGTAAAAACAAATTTCACATAGATAATTTTTTGGAGCAATTTGTTCATCCTGTAAATCATTCATTTAGTGGCTTATGAACATATATAAACTGGTGTTAACATTCATACCACTGTGAAGTTTTCACTGTTTACTTAAGCTATGCACGATTCAATGAATTAACCTTTAGACCAAGAACAATATCCTTTGAGGCATCATATCAGAGCAATATCTTTATATATATAATTCTACTGTACGGGCGTTGTCAGTGAACTCCTCCTAAACGACTGGACCGCTTTGCATAAATTTTTGTATATGTGCCCGGGATGGTTTAGATTTACAATTCGGTCCAATTGGACAAAGGGGCGTGGTACCTCCCACACAAACAAAAAATTAAAAATCAATTGTTTCTGCTCCTACTTACGGTATTTGAACAAAATTTTGTACATCGGTTTGGTGTACATATCTTAAGTGCTGCTGCAAATATGGGCGGGATTGGATAATGGGGCGTGGTACCCCCCATACAAACAAAACATTAAAAATCAATTATTTCTGCTCCTGTTTACGGTATTTGAACAAAATTTGGCACATAAATTAAAAATCAATTATTTTTGCTCCTGTTTACGGTGTTTGAACAAAATTTGGTACATCGGTTTGGTGTAAATATCTTAAGTGCTGCTGCAAATATGGGCGGGATTGGACAATGGGGAGTGGTACCTCCTATACAAACCACAAATTAAAAAGCAATTATTTCTGCTCCTGCTAACGGTATTTGAACAGAATTTTGTATTTCGGTTGAGTGAACATATCTTAAGTTCTTCTGCAAATATAGGCGTTTCTTATTATAATAGACCGATTGGCATGAAACATTTACAATAAAAATAAAATTTGAAGACAAAGCAACGTTTGCCGGGTCGGCTAGTGTACTATAAAGAGTTGACTCTTTTTAAATCGGGTCCTATGTCCGATTTTACCTACTAACGGTGCCCTACGTTTGATGGGCAAAAGCTTTTTCATCTTTTTTTTCTATTAATGTTCTCTGGCATCTTTGAAATGTTCTTAATTTAATTTACAAGTGGTTTAGCATAATTGTAGTGAAAAACTTTAAAAAATTCACAATAGTAAAGAATGCATCCGTTAGTTTTACGAATTCATTTAATTGTATTCATTTAATTTATAGTATATTTAGCTTCATATTTCGTTAAACTCGAAATTCAAAATTGTATAAAATTTAACAGGCAATAAGCATACAAATAAGTATTCAGTGTTATTTAAAATCACCATTTTAAATACATACCAATAACTGCCTTTTATTTTATATTCGAAAATCTTCGACTAATTGCTTCAGAATCTCACTTACCTAACCAAAGGAAATAAATTAAAATATGTAGTTAAGGTTTCATAACTTGGTTCCATCGCAGTTAAATTTATTGTATGCTTATGTTTCTGATCACAAACCTTTGGACAAAGTTTGGAAAACTTGATAGACCTTACACAAAATGTTCGCTTTTTGTCCTCCGATAATTTTGCTACATAATGAGTCTTTTGATCACAACATTTTTAATAAATTTCATCGACATCCATCCAAATTTCAAGATAATCATTATTCTAAATTTATATTTTTTTCAAGAATATCAACTTTTTTTTATCAAACGATTTGAAGATTTTAGAGTTACCAACCTTAAAAAAACGATTTATTTTTTCGAGAATAAAAAAGAAGGATTTTAATTTCTAATTGATTATAATTAATATGGTTCATTTTAAGATGTATGTTCATTATGATAGTATTATCTCAAGACTATGCTTTTACCCTACATGAGGGAATGTGAAAAAATAGATTGAGTTTTCTGAACAAAACCACTGCCATGGCCCAAATTTTGGTCGTCTTCATAAGAAATTGTCCAAAATTAATTAATTTCTTTTTTTCTTGAATGTTACCTCATTTTTCTTAACTATTTTTTATCAAACGATTTAAAGACTTTTACAGCTTACAAACCTCTAAAAAGCGAATCACTCTTCGAAAATAAAAATTAAGATTTAAATTTCAACATGTTATGTATTCGAATTGTAATTAAAAAACCTATCAATATGGGTATCTTAGGAGCGCAACTAAGTTCCCGTTATTTGTCAATAGGTGGCGTCAGCTGTAAGTTCTAGTCGATTCTGACACACATGGCAAACATGCCGCCTCGACACAATAGTGATTTTCTTTGGCCGTCATATACTTTTGATTGTGTGAAAATGTATGATTTCGTGCCAAATAATCGTCATATGAGGCAGAAGTTCATCGAGAGCTTCAAAACGTTTACGGAGATTCTGCTTTAACTGAAACAACGTGTCGAGATTGGTTACGTGGTTTTAAAGACGGTGCTTTTGATGTTCTTTGTGTGAAGGAAGATATAAAACCTTCGAAGACACTGAATTGTCGGCTTTGCTTGTCAGAGATCCATGCCAAACTCAGGCAGAACTTACTTCAGTATTACGAGTTACCCGCGAAGCCATTTCCAATCGATTGCACACGTTGGGAATGATTCCTTATGAATTGAAGCCAAGGGACGTTAAGCACGTTAAGGACGTCTGTAAACAACCACTTCAGCGGTAATAAAGGAAAGGTTTTCTTCATCGTATTGCAACGAGTGATGAATAATATATTCAGTACAGTAATCCAAAAAAAAAAAAAAAATAAAAAATAAAGTCATAGGTGCTGCCCGGTCATACTTTTACGTCGTCACCTCAGCCGAATACTCACGCTGCGAAGGTTATACTCTGTATTTGGTGAGACCAGGTCGGTGTATTTCATTACGGCCTGTTGAAAGCAGGCAAAACCATCACTGGGGATCAGTATCGACTTAATGCGATTGAGCCGAGCTCTGCACGACGAACACCCACAATACGAGTAGGGGCTTAAAAACGTGATTCTTCAGCATGACAACGCACGGCATTACGTGGCCAGGCCCCTTAAAACCTACATGAAAACACCGAAATGGGAAGTCTTACCCTATCCGCCACATTATTCAGATATTGCGCCGTCCGATTATCAATTGTTCCATTCGATGGCACATGGTCTGGCTGACCGGCAGTTCCACTCATATGCCGACATCTAGGAATGACTACATTCGTGGATAGCCTCAAAAGATTAACAGTTTCACCGTGACGGAATTCGAGTTTTGCCAGAAAAATGGGAAAAGGCAGTAGCTAGCGATGTAAACATGTTTTCGCAAAAAAGTTGCATTTTTATAAAAAAAAAAAGCACAGCGAGAACTTAGTTGGGCACCTAATAGTATGTTTTCGGCACACTAACTATTGTAGCAATGGATCGACATGTCATCCTCTATCCTGCGGTTCATATATGCCACAAAGTATTAGCCAAGTAATCAAATCAAAAGAAAAACAAATTTTTTAGATATTAAAATGAGCCTGGTCTGATATTTTAATGCTTGGTCGAAAAACAAAAAGTCCCAAATTTAGAAAAATCAGACAACTTTTGTAAATGACAGATATGGATCAAAGACCATAGTTGAACGTATTGCAAATCGTTCAATAAATCTTTAATACATATATATGTATTTGTTTCTATTGTTTGCCAAAATAAATTTCCACACCTTTTGTATCTAAATGTACGAAATGCATTATACTTTTGTACTTTACCATACTACTATGAGTTGTAAACTTATTTTCTAGCCACATGACAACCATCATACTTTATTCACGACATAAATTTATTAAAAATAAAACCGAAGTTTCGTGGAGCAAGAACACTGTGACTCCGTGCCTTTTTCTCGGGATCTCATCAATGATATAGCAACATATATTATCCCACATGTAGATAGAACGGTCGATACTACATTGGAAGGGTGCAGTATCCTCACCGGTGTAAGACAGGAAAAACTCCGAACATCTTCCGCTCGGCGATGGTGAACAAACCATGCCATATAGACCAATGCCTGTCCGTATTCTCCGAGAACAAAAAGACACAGATGACAGGGCACGAACCCAAGACCTGCCCGTGTGAACCGCTATCCCCCTCGGCACTGGACAAGGCCTCTGGACCTGTAGCTAACCTATTCTCAGTTTAAGCCCTTGTGGTCCAGTCACTGGTACCTCAGCAATGAGCAGCAGCTGCCTCCTATCATGCTGAACGGGATTATGGGTTCGATCCGAACAATCTCGCAGCCACTCAACTGTCAGGTCAGACTGCCTTGAAAAGTCCGAGCAAACTCTGTGGAAGCAAACTCCATTGCTCCCTGGGTGTAGGACATACTACTGACTATCCAGTCATCACCTAATATAATTATCGTTAATCCCTGGAAGTTCCTTATACCTGTGAACGATGCGACAACCAGAACACTGTGCACGAGAACTAGAGCTAACGGACATAAGAACGGTGACAACAGATGGAATCAACAATATTTGCATTAGTGGCGTGTTGTTTGATCACTTTGTATGACATTGTAATACGGATAATATTTTCCACAACACTAAATGTCTTACATGCACATTCCTCTTCCTCTGTTCGCCAAAAACGCAGAAAAGTAAATCTAGCGAGGAATCTGAATTTCCCACGAGAGGAGTTGTTCGGGCTCGCGCAAGAGTGATGATTGTTTTACAAACTTTAAAATATAGAGAGAAAATCCCTAGAAAATTAGAATAATCTTGATCTGAAGGCAGTTGGTGTTTAAATCGATCTTTGCGTGGTAGTGAGACTCTACATCTGCATATAAGAGACATTCGCACAACACATGCCGCCAGTCTTCGACTGGTGCACTGCAATTGCACGGCTCACGATCGGACAGGAAGCTTTAATAACGATTCGGTCAAAAAAAGAAGAAACATTTGATACTTTCAACGCCACCTGCTGAGTACTATATTTCTGGGCGCTTCAAATGATCCCTTCTGGCTTAAACATTTATGAAGTCTAAAGAAATCACAGATTTACTTGCGATTTCTAAGAAGTCATTAAAAAACGTTTTTAAGATATGAATGTGTATCTACTGAATGCACTTTTGTGGGTTCATTTATTAGCAGTAAAGTAAATTGAGCGAATGAAAGACTATGTGACACAAAAGCCATTAGAACTACTAAATGAATATAAAACATTTTCTGCTCTAAAACTAAATCCTTTCTGCACAAACAAATACATAAAAAATACATCATTTTAACATGCTGCATGTACATCCTTATCGCTTAACCGCGCAATTATCTCAACTAGACTACATCCTTTATCTGCTTCTACATGTATTCATATACGGTTGGCTGTATGTGAATTAGATTCTGCTATGAATGTATAAATGCAACAACAGAATCCAACTTGGTTGTAGCCATTATGTTATAAACTTTTTTGTTTTAATAAACCACTTTTAACATTAGAGCGAAAATTTCTATAGACTGTCTGAGTGTTCTTCCTTTTATGTTGGTAACTTTAGCCACTACAGAAATTTTGTATTTGCATGGAACGACGAAGAATTCCGAACAAGTTGTTCGATATGCCAGCATGAAAGTAAATCACAAATATCTCACGAATTGTTAAAATAATTAATATGTGTAGTATTCAATGTTTTCAGCAGTAAACCTCTGTTCATTGCAGTGTCACTCACGTATTAGGAGGATTTGTTTTTTGTTTATATCTTTTTTTTTACTGCAGACGTGATATAAATATAACTATTTTATGAGATGTTCGTATGTATGAGATGCCTGTATTTATCTGGCTATGTATGCCGTAGACATACATATAAACACATATATAGGTATGTATCTGCATATTGCTGCATTCAGCTCCTGCGGATGTAGCATCACTACAGGGTTTCAGCCATAGCTCTACCGCAGCTACCGTGGCAAACGTATCACATGAAAGTGAAAAGCGATAAAAGAGTTACCATATTGATGTGAAAGATATAGATTTTATTCAAATCAACTTTATTTGTCACAAATTTTTTCTTTTGTCGACTAAGATGTTAAGAATAATTTTGTGCAGTCGTACACGTTCCTAATTTGCAAATTAGCTGGCTGGCATGTGCGTATGTTTTCTTCGCCTTCCCTCAATTTTTGATCAAATGTATTCCCTACGTTTTTAAGTCGATAAGGCGATGTCCGCCCGCCAGATAAGTTGGCCGGTTGATATACCCGACAAGTGTGATAAAGAACGGAGGGCATTGCCACCCCTTTTCTAATACCTCCCATAGAAATTAACCGATTTATAGAAATTTAAATTTTGCAGTGTAAACCTACTTCGTAGACTACAGCTACTTAAGTTTTTGGCGATTGTACTACATTATAATGCTTCATAACATTTGAAGAAATCAATCGGATAACGACGACCTCTCTGGTAACACCCATACATATCATTTAATCTTACCTACATATTCTTTGATTCATATTTTTCATTCTCTTACACCACATTTAGCATAATCTAACACGGATCAGACATTCAGCAAAATAGACTGCGCCTGAAAATA
>JAHXMU010023422.1:0-16784 GCA_019455685.1 Philornis downsi | reverse complement strand
CAATTTGTATGTGTGACACCCTAAGGAACGTAGCAATGTCGGCCATTTTTATTGTATGAACTAAGAATGAAAGACATGAATCTGTAAATACTCGTATATGGATTAAATTACGTGATTTTTACGAGGGGTACTAGAAAGGTTGTGGTTATCTGATTGATATTTTTCATATTATTTTGCCAAGCATTATAACCAGGGTCTTTATGAAATATCAGTTTCGTTTTGGTTTGATTTTGTAAATGTATTTAAAGTACTTTAGAAGTTTGTTCCTGATTCATATTCAAACAACAACTCGTTTCATACATTGATTCATTTTTTTTTGTCTAAACCGAAATTAGAAAAAAACTTACATTGATTTAGCTACTCTATCAAAATGTAACGAGACCAATATTTCGATTCGAGAGTCTAAAATAAAAACACAGTTTTGTGGAATTCCGTTTAAATCTTAATCAGAATTGAATACAATAGTTTTGTTTCATAGCAGAGAAAAAGATCTGGCACCAAATTGTGAATGCACAAATATTTCAAATAATTTATTTTTTGATAATTTATAATTTTTATTGCTTCGGATGCAAGAATTAAAATCAAAATTTTTTGGAGTTTCGTTTTGGATATTTGAAAAAGAAAAAAACTTCATTACAATTGCTTCGGTTGTTACAATCAAAATAACAAATTTTGTATATTTTTAACTTAAATTCCAGAAACTGAAACAAATCAAAACCATTTTCGGATTTGATTTCGATTCGTTGGCGGTCCCTGATTATGGCATAATACAATTGATAACAAACAGAAGAACTTTCTGTCCCTTTTTTATTCTCAGAACTAAGCTTGCTAAAAACATGTTTTGTACCTAATTTTGCTAATAAAACATTCAGGTACTTGATAGATATAAGGTAAAGATGTTATTTACATGGGTGGTACCTGAAAGGGCGTGGCAATGTGGTATACTATCATTGTAATACCCTATTTGAAGAAACACTTAACATGAGTCAAATTTAAATTTAAATGAATCGATATTTATGTGCGCAACTAAGTTATCGCTCTCTTTTTTTTTTTATAAAAACACAACTTTATTATGAAAACATGATGATGATACGATTCACTATAAGTATTGCCCATCGCTAGCTACTACTTTTTCACATCTTTCTGGCAAAATTTGAATTGCGTCACGGTAAAACTGTTCATTTTTTGAGGCTATCCACGAATCTAGCCATTTCTTGACGTCGTCATATGAGTGGAACTGCTGGTCAGCCAGACCGTGTGCCATCGAACGGAACAAGTGGTAATCGGATAACACATTATCTGGAGAATACAGCGGACGGGGGAAGACTTCGCATTTCAGCGTTTCCAGGTAAATTTTAACGGGCTTGGCCACGTGAAACCGAGCATTGTCATGCTAAAGAATAACTTTTCCGTGCCTCTCCGCATATTGCAAACATCTCCCGGCCAGAGCTCGACTCAATGGCATTAATTGAAGTCGATACCAATCAACAGGAATGGTTCCATGGCTCATGCCATGCAATTTTTCGAAAATTTTGGGCATGAAGCGTCGTCGACGATTGCTGTAATGAATCAATTTTTCATCACCCGTTACAATACGATTATGAAAACACTTTGTTTTTTGTTGCTGAAGCAGTTGTTTACAGGCGAAAAAAAACACGTTCAAAGTCCCTTGACTTCAACTTATAAGGAGCCCAAGTTCCTTGCTTTTGAATCATAACCAACGCATGCAACTGCTTGGAAATGGCTTGGCGGTCAACTCCTAATACTGAAGCGAGCTCTACCTACGTTTGACACGGATTCCTATCAAGCAATGCTGCCAATTCAGTGTCTTCGAAGGGTTTTTGTCCTCCTTCACGCGAACGGTCATTAACATCAAAATCACGGTCTTTAAAGCAACGGAACCAATCTCAACACGTTGTTTCATTTAAAGCAGGATCTCCGTAAACGTTTTGAATTCATCGATGAGCTTCAGTTACCGTTTTCTTCGATTGAAAGAAGAAAATCAACACTCCCCACATATGGCGATTATTTGGCTCAAAATCATACATCTTCAGACAATCACAAGAATATAACGTCAAAAGAAAATCACTATTTTGTTGAGGCGGCATGTTTACCATATGTCTAAGCTTGGCTCATGGCATTTAGGTTATGGTAGAACCGATTAGTACTTACAGCCGGCGCCATCTGTTGGCAAACAGCGGGAACTTAGTTGCGCATCAATAGTTCATTTGTATTTTTCGGCTACGATCTAGTTAAATACAGGGTTATCCATTTTTCGGTTCCAAAGTATTTATTTTATTTATAAAACACACAAAAACCTGAGATTTTGATGAAACTTTTGTTTCATTATAGTGCTTGGACCCTGCCCTTATAAAATACAATGTAATTTAAAAGGCTTCGTTTGATTTGGTAGCAGCAGATACTTTTAAGATAGTTTTCGACCATTTTTCCACAAATTTCGGTCGTTACTTTTGATAATTATTGCAGTGATTTTTTTATAAATGGTTCCTTTTCACACATAACGAAAAATACATGTAAAAAAAAAGTAATTCGTATAACAAAAACCTGATACAATGGGGATACATTACCAAATAATTTGTTCTAAAACTGATGTTGCTGGGAAACGATTCCAAAAAATTTCGCTGCGATGTTTCAAAGTCATGCAGAAATCCCTCCACATCCTTCGACACACTGTGCATTCTTCTGTCTACATACGATATTTTATTTGTAAAATTTCCAATGGCGGTCATTGTCAACACACATAACACATTTATTGAGGCAGTTGCTTTGTCTCTCTACCTATGTCTCACTGGCTCTCTCTCTCTCTCGGACAAAAGCCCTTAGCAGACCTCGACTTTCTCACACTTTACCAATCTTAACGTTATTAGGGGGGGACTTCACCATATTTGTTGTGAATTATTTTACTTCTTTTCACTAATATAAAATTAGGTGCACATCTGGCAATGGAGTAAGAAGGACTCAGAATACTTGGGAGTAAGAAGGACTCTGAATACTTGGCTTGTCTAATACAAGGACTACTCGACGACATACGTAAAATGGTAATAAATGGTATCTAATTACAGTATGCACCTGATCTAACATTAAAACAAGTATTTCATTGTAATTTATTGCATTTTGTTCTTCTATAAACGGACTCGTATGCATTCATGCTCAGCGTTAAACAACCATATAATTATGGATCTCATATCTCATATCATATGTATCACTCACCTTAGTATGATGTCATGTTGTGAAACAGATTTTGTAATTATGATCACTTGTAAATGGAAAGAGTACCTAGTATCTGTTCTTTTTTTCCCCAAGAACCAGAGAATATATAAAACATTATAAATGTTTTTGTTTGCATGTAAGTATGGAATAAAAATTTAAGGCAACAACCAGTCAGTACCGAAAGATGACCACTCCTCATTGCGTCATATTGCGTTCAACCCGAACTTACTGATGTTCCTTTCATAACTATCATTATATAACTAATTTAATCATAAACAGAAAAATATAGATGCAAAAAATTTGGTCAGTTTAGGTGTTACGCGTGCTATACCAATATTAGGTGCGCGACTAAATTCCCGCTGTTTGCCAATAGTTGGTGCCAGCTGTAAGTGCTAGTGGATTCTGTCATAACATAAATTGTCATGAGCCAAATTTAGGCATATGATAGATATACCGCCTCGATACAATAATGGTTTTCTTTTGACGTCATATTCTTTTGAGTGTGTGAATATGTATGATTTTGTGTCAAATAATCGTCATACTCATATGTGGAAAGTATTGATTTTCTTATTTCAATCGAAGAAAACGGCGGCTGAAGCTCATCGAGAGCTTAAAAATGTTTACGGAGATGCTGCTTTAAGTGAAACAACGTGTCATGATTGATTCGTGATTAGCGTTAAAGATGGTGATTTTGATGCTGACGACCGTTCGCGTGAAGGAAAACGAAAAACCTTCCAAGACGCTGAATTGACGGCATTGCTTGATGGGAATCCACCTCAAACGCAGGTAAAGTTTGCTTCAATATTAGGAGTTACCCGCCAAGTCATTTTTAAGCGATTGCATACGTTGGGAATGATTCAAAAGCAAGGAGTTGAAGCCAAGTGAACAAAAAAGTGATTCTTCAGCATAAAAACGCTCGGCCTCACGTGGCCAGGCCCATTAAATCCTACCTGTAAACGCTGAAATGGCAAGTCTTACCCCAGCCGTCAAATCGATAAATTTGTACTTTTATTTTCATTCACAAAACTAAACGTATTAAATGCCTGATAATCACAAAATTTTACTGAATTTTTTGCAATTGTAAGAAAATTATGATCGAAGGGCTACGTGCGCTAGATTATGTAATTTACAAACACAATTACCTACTATTGTTATCCAGTCGATTTTTAAAATTACAGTATTACAGTATTGAATTAAGTATTATAGCAAAAAAATTAAAATTCGATTACTTGGTCAATTTGTTTGGGAGGCACCGGAAGCGAAATGATGACGTCCCCAACCGATTAAGCACCTCCCATACAAACTGTTTGAATTTGTAAAATTCAGTTTTTTCTCAGAATGTCTAATTACTATAATACCGCAAATTACGTTTTTGATTATTGCATTGTTTGCTAATTATCTGTGAAACTTGAGAACGAACAAAAAAATCACTCTCCTTCTGATGTCTTCCACACAGATGACCGATTTAACTCATATAATCTTAGGTTTATATCTTTTAAGCAAATGTAGTAAATTCAGTGAGATTTTTCACACATTATATGTTTGATAAACTAAACTAAAATGTAATTTTTATTTTGCATTTCCTTGATGTGACGAATTGCAGGAGAAGCACAGAAGATCGACGCGCTTGGAAGTATTTTCTACGGGCGACATATAATAGATAAGGATGTCTATTTCAGTCGCCACCTAAGAAGAAGACTTACTAATTCGTAGGCTGCAACCACTCAAATTTTTGTCATTATAATGCTTGGTAAAATTTTGAAAGACGAGACCCTACTAAAACACCTCTCATGTAATGCAGAAAAAAGTAACTAATTTAATAGTTTAATACTACTAATTTAATACTACTAAATTCAACATAATTTAGAGCGCATCAGGCATGCAGTAAATTTAGGAAGTAAAAATGGAGCATTATCCCTTTGGGAACCACGTAAAATTAGCTATTTAGCAAAAATAAAACATCGGTCCATCTACAATTAATAAAGAGACTTGACTTGATAAAAGTAAAATTTTGATTCTTTTATGCGCTTTAATTCAGAGTATTTTTTAATAAGAACTTAGCGATTTATCAGGCGCCTTTTAGCACTCCCACGCTTGTGTGCCATCACAAAAGGGTGTCAGATGAGAATGTATATAACTCAGTCCATCTCATTAAAATTTCTGTTCTGGTTTACTTACAAAAGTATTACATTTGTACAATAATAATATTTTAGCAGTCATTATTCAATCCTCGTTGCAATCTATGTGGCAATAACAGAATATCTACAATTTATCACAGCCCTCAAAGTAGTTCACCAACCCATGGTTATACCCCTAGTTACGCTACACCAATTAGCTATTCACCGTGTGTGATATGATGAATAGTCTAGGCAACTGTAGCTCGTTATATACCTTATGGATGCAATTACATGAAGTTCAAAATCAATATGCACCAGAACCTGCAATACCTTAATGTATAGCATATACAGCAACTGCTGTTTAAGCAAGAGTTACCCTGGTGGAAGGACTCATTATACGTGTTAGATACAGATGTAACCTCTCTCGGTGCTAGAGGCGATTGTGTTTGTGACAATTACTGACGGCCCTTAGCTATGAATTCTTCGGTAACCCTTGAATGCTTGCAATTTCGTTATAATGTCGCTTAAATTTAATAAGGCTGCCGTACATGCTATTAAATTGTTATCAGTATGAACTTGTTAAATATTAAATATTTTACATGTTGCCACTTAGCTGTAGTCGAAGATTTTCCTTTGAAAAATTTAGTTTATCACAGAGGGAAATAAAGGGAAAATTATCCTTCATAATAATATGGAAATTATTGTGAATTTCTACTGGAGAAAGTGGGCATACGGAAAATATGCTTAGAACTCCTATTTACATACGAGTATATAATACAGGGTTATCGATGTAGTGGTTTCAAAAGCGCCGGTCTGGCAAGGCTGTCAGCTGTCAAATACCTGTCATCTGAAGTGTTACAGATGTGGTGAAGCCTGTGCATCATCACAATGTACGCAATGCTACGAGCCTCACAACACGACCGATTTTGACTTTATTGCAAGACAAGTTTCAAGAAAGTGTAATTTCATGTTTTAGCGACATCAATTGGCCACCAAGATCATGTGAATTGACGCCGTTAGATTTTTTTGTGGGGTAACGTCAAATACCGTATTTACGCAGATAATCACCAAATGTTGGATACTTCAAGTATCGCCGGTATCTCGGCGATAACTTGAGGTATATCGCTGAGATACCGCGCAAAATGTGCGAAAAAGTGGTCGAATACTATCCCAAAAGGATTTACTGCTGTAACCAATCCAGAGGCGATCATTTAAATGACATTGAATTTCGTACATAACGGCAAGGTCCAAGCATTATAATGAAATAAAATTTCCATCGAAATCATAGATTTCTGTGTGTTTTATTAAACTTTAATTTTGAAACCGGGAAATAGATAACCCGGTATACAAATGTTCAGTATAAACAGTATTTACAAAAGCTTCACATACTCGTACATTTAGCGTAACATACCGCAATTTCAATATTAATCTTAGTTTTAGTTCAACAAATTATTTCATGAAAATACCTACAAAATTAATGGCAGTTTGCATCGAAACCTCACCAGCGCGTTTGATCATTTCTGCTTCACTTTATTTCACTTCGTTTACTACCGCAAACATAGGGTGGCGCATAAGTAACGTTAACGGCGACTATATTGAATGCGTTCTTGTACATCATTTGGTTTTAACTCGTGAACCAATTGCATCTCATATGGGAAAAAATGTGACATATGTAAAATTCTTTGCAAAAACCACCTAGATAATTCTCACTGCTGAGAACGTCGCCTGGTGGAAGTTTCGGGGTTTTCCTCCATACTTGCTTGTACTCGAGTAATGATCACTTCATTTCGAACTGCACGAGGACTTCCAGCACGCGGAAGATCACAAACAGCCCCTTGTTGCCCAAAACACTGAACCAATCGGTAAATTGTTGGAGCGCTAAGAGCATTTCGAACATCAAAAATCGAATGCTGACTTTCAAAGTAAAATTGAACAACTTTGGTTCCTTGTTCTGTGCTGAGCCTTTCCATCATAAATTTCCCAAGTATTCTTTAGTTAATTCTGTAAAGAGACGAAAAAAAATACTTCAACAAAAAATGTATTCAAATCTTAACGTTGCTTATGCGTCAGGCTCTAGAAGCACTACGTGTTTTTTATTTGTTCTCTTTTTCTTGGAAAGAGTGAAAAGAAAAATTTGAGTACGCACTAGAATCCGAATTTAATTCAAAATCAGCGGAAAATACAAAGTATATACTCGTATATTGTAGAACTTTATATACCCACCGTCCTCCAATCACAAAAACTACTTTTTTTTTTTTTTTTTTTTGTTGGTTTTTGAAGAGGTGGTATCTTTTGTATGGTGCTAAAAACCATTTCAAAATTGCCAAAGCAAAAAGAAAACGATAAAAAATTTGAAATGATTGAAATAGTAAACAGGCAAAATAAAAAAAACTAACTGAACGGGAAATATAAGTTACAATTTAAATATTTTCACGAACACACAAGACATGATTGCATTTTTTCCTGTCCGTCCATGGCTCGATGGTTAGCATACACAACTATCGTTCGCATGATCGTGAGTTCAATCACCGATACAGCCCCTGAACGGCGGTCACTTCAATGTAACTGACAAACGTTTTGAGTAGTAGAGTAATCAATAAGGCTCGGAATTCGGAATAGACGTTAAACTATAGATCAGGTTGAGTCAGTCTAAAAATAGAATCCGTATTAGCTCAGTGAATGTGAAAAACTTTCTCATATTCAATTCATGCGATGCAAGGCAAATTGTTGTTGTTACTTTTTACTTTAACAATTTTATAGTAATTCGATGATACCGGATTGAGGTTGGAAGTAAACAACCAATACAGAAATTTCAGTCTAGTGAACTGTCTTAAATTCATCCAACGTACTTTTAGCCAGTGCAAAAGTGTGAGGAGTCCCACAAAGCTATAATAAATGCCCACATTCATATAAGAAACTGGATTAATCCACGATAACACCTAAATTAACCAATTATATTCGAACAACTCTATTTACTAAATGCAGGGTGCTTATTAAATTATACTGGATTTAGTGCCATGGAATGAATGATGTTAATTAAGAAATTTGTAAAATTTGCAGTTACCAGATAAGGAATAGTTCTTAATAGTCTTTGATCCAATTTTTTCGATAACAGAAAATCGCCGAACACGCAAAACACTCGTCTAATTTATGCCTCTCACAAACAAACTAAACGTGCTATATGGATAAAACCGTCAACATATCTTCGAGACGAGTGTACCAACATAAAGAAAAAAATAATAATCGGAAGTCGAATGAAAGTAGGAAGCGAAATTTGAAAATTCACCTTATTTTCTAAACACACCTCGTATGGGTTTAATAGGTCATTTGTAAGGGAGTTACCAGAAGGGGCGTGGCAACTCGATCATTTTTTTTTTTCAAATTTAACAGAGTATTACTGATTAATTTAACGGACAACAATTTAGTCTACTACAGCCTGCTAATTAAAATTTACTGAGAAAAGATTAATTTTCAGAAAATGTAACAAGTAGTACCGGAGGTACCAGAAAGGGCCTGAAAACACTGCCCATTTATTGGCTCATCGGTCTATTGTTTCAAAATTTTGCCGAACATTGCAAAGCAAGAAAATGGACAAAAAATTAGTTTGCTGCAATCAACGAATGCAGGAAATTATTTCGGAAAATCTGTAAATTTGTATGGAAAATTGCAAAAGAGATAGACCGATGTAGCCCATGTACAGTGCTCGGCTTTGATTTGGTAAAATGTTATGCTGTGCCAAATTTTAAAAAGTTTCAAGGTGCGGTTATCGTGTATACCAGCATGATAGAGAGATGAATACCGCTTCATCGACTTAAATACGCATGAAATGCTGCATTTGTCCAAGAGATACTTTGTAATTCAAATACTTCAATTTAGGCGTTACATTTTTGCAGCATCAACTGGCACACGAATCGTGCTACTGTCAACTATCAACTGTCAATGGGGATCATTATTGAAAGGAGTTGAAGGAGTTTTTTGATCAGAACTGCACCGAAGATTTATCCGTTTTAACAGCATTTGGTTCTCGGTAGATGGAGCAGCTGTAGCCAGACCGGTTGTAACGAAGCCTCAACGGAAATTCTCAAACAAATTAATATCCCAAAAACTACACTTTCCGGCCCCCAGGTCACCTGGCATGACTTCACCAGACCTTTTTTATGGGATTATGTTCAGCAAGAAGTGTACAAAACAAAACCAAGAAATTTGACTAAATTAAAAAAACAATCCATTAAAACAACAATCTCGGCCGATTCTATTATATAAAATAAAATTGAATTTTCTATACATTTAAAAATATGTTTATGAAATAAATTGATTTAAAGTGCAAAGTGTATTAGAATTTCTTATTGTGTTGCTACAGGGTGGCTCACTAATTTCGCTACAATAAGAAATTGAAATAACCTTTTCCCCATTTTTTTTGGGGGTGAAATATAAAAAGCAAATACCATCGTATGAGAAAACTAAAGCGAACTTGATGAAATGCAAAAAGTAATTTCATCCCCTGAGAAACCTAAATTTGTTTCATCGACTGACAACGCTAATTTTCATCACTTTAATCCAAACGGACATGCGTGAATGACTATAAAGGTCATTTACGGTCTATCATCTTCAAAACCAATTAATTGTAAAAAATAAAATTGAAGTTTCTATACAACAAAATAAATAAAACAAGTTGATTAAAATAAAGTGATTTGAATTTCTTACTGTAGTGAAATTGGTGCGCCACCCTGTACCTCCAATTTCTATGGAGTTAAGTATAAAAAGCAACTCCTTCTTATAAGAAATCTGAAGGGAACCAGAAGAAATATAAGTAGTTCCATCCTATAAGAAACCTGATTTTAGTTCATTGATCATAAACCATCACTTTGATCCCAAATTGATGTTAAATATGTGCCTTTACAGATGCGCAGTTTTTACTTGGAGCAACGTGCATTACCAAATCGAGCACAACATTGATGCTTTATACCAAATAAAAACCCTTTTCTTTGGTCTCCTTGAGTTTCATTCCTGATTAAACTATGACTGCCTTTTTTTAAACAAACTCTTACTATCAGTTTCAAACTTTCAACAAAAGTTTCGTATGATGACATAAAAACCACAAAGGTATTTTTCATTTGGCTGTTATTATTCATTTCGCAATAAATTTAATAAGTTTTCATGGTTTTGTGGTGTCTTAATGGACAATATTTCACACAGCATATCAGCGTCCTGCAATTCCTCCTTTTGTCACAATATGACAATAAAAATGAAATGTATCCTCCCTGAATATGTGGCTGTATTCTCATATATTTTTTTGTATGATTCCGTAAACGTCACATATAATATATAACATTTTCAAAGTGTAATTATCACATTCTTGATTGCCCTCCATACAGTTGTGGGACACAGATACCAGCCAGCGGTCCACCAAGAAAATTTAATTATTTGTCAAAATTGTAAATGTGGAAATTTCTGTTTATTGTCGATGTTATTCACGATGATGTTGCTGTTGCACAGCGTCAACAATTACCGTCATTGCCATCAAGATTGCCGCCATTATTGGTATTCTCACCTGACACTCACATATCGTACGTGGTATTTTTCTTTTCATTGATATATTAATTAATGAAGTGTATTATTGTTGAAATTTCTGTTTGCCAAAGTGAGGCCTCAGAATGGATGAACCATTCAATTTCCACCCAAATTGGCTAACTTTCCGAAAATCAATCTTTCCCCTGTAATTTCTAATTTTTAGGAGGCAGTAATTTAAATTTTTGTCCAGTATATTGGATAATAATTTTATGTATTACAGAAGTAAAGAAAATCGACCACCTAGCCACACCCATAATAAGTAATCTAAGCCATCTACTACTCTTCTTCTTCTTAGGTGGTGACTAAAATAGACATCATTATCTACAGGGTGTCCGTCAGCAAGGACTACCACTTTTTTTGTTCATAATTTTTGATTAAATGAAAGAGAATGGATTTTATACTGATAAACGTTTTATTTAATGTCGGCAATTACACTGTGGAACATTTTTGGGGTTTTTGTCTGGGGGGTGAGAAATTCCAAATCAGGGTGATGGTACTAGGTCAGTATAGTAAAATCCTCAAAAGGTTTCGCGTTCGTATGTGTCAGTTTTTTTTTTATGACCTTTTACATTTTCTCAGAATTAAAAAAAAGTAATAAACAAAAGGTTATTTGATTTTTATGGTTGCTGTAAAAACTGAAAAACGGTCATAAATGTGCGCGGACAATTAAAAGGGAAAAAGGAAAGTGCACTTTTGTAATTATTTGGGTTTTTTCTGTTGGCTACCTGCATGATTTTTTTACACAAATTGCACCCACATTCATGTGTGGTCATGTTTTAGAACGTCAGTAAAATATTGAAAAATACGTAGTATAAATAGGTGTTCATTGTTCGATTTTTGTCATTCATTTTGTCATAGAATATGGAACTGTGCAAGCCAGATATAAATAGCTTTTGCTACTGCTGCGGTCAATATGTCTCAACACATAAAAAAGGGGAAATTTCAGTACTGATTTTGTTCAAATATACGAGATGTACTTCCACCAAAATGTTATAGTGAACAAAAATTGGGTGCCAAATATAGTGTGTAAAAGCTGCTACAACCGTCTAATGGATTGGAAAAATAGAAGACGTGAAAGTATGCCATTCGGTATCCCAATGACTTGCACTAATCCTGGCGAAGGTCACAATCCATTGAATTGCTATGCATGTGCGAATAAAAGAGCCGCAAAAAGGATAAGAAAATCGTATAATTACGTTAGTGTTGCAAGTGCCGTAACACCATTGCCTCATTCGGACAACATTCCTGTGCCAAAAGCTTCTAGCCCAGATATTTTATCTTCTATGACTGCTCCGACATATGATTTACGTGATGATCCCCCATATGAGCCATCAGTATCCCATGAGCCAATTTTAATAAATCAAAATAAGCTTGATTCAATTGTTGCCAAATTGGAATTAACACAGCATAAATCGGAAGAGCTGGCTTTGTTTTTGAAATCAAACAATCTGTTGGCACCCGGTGTGAAAGTCACAGCTTATCGAAGTCGTCAGGCAACACTCCAAAGTTTATTCCTTGTGAATGATGGAAAAACTTCTGCATATTGCCCGGATGTAGGAAAATTGATGGACGCAATGGAAATAAAATATGAAGCAGATGACTGGAGATTATTTATTGACAGTTCAAAACTCAGCTTGAAGGCAGTTTTACTGCATAAGACCAATAAAAAACCTTCAGTTCCAATCGCCTATAGTACAGAAACGAAAGAAACATATGATGCACTGGACAATATTTTGAAAATGGTTAACTACGCCAAACATAGGTGGCGCATATGCTGCGATTTAAAAGTTGTAGCTATGCTTTGCGGTCTTCAAAGCGGCTATATAAAATATATGTGCTTTTTGTGCGATTGGGACACACGATTTTCCGGTGACCAATATGCATGCCACGGATGGAAACTCAGAGAGCACAGCAGGTTACAAACGGCCAATATTATTCGTGAGCCTCTAGTACCGAAGGAGAAGATTAAGAATTTCATAAAAACTATGGCCAAAAGAGATGAAGTTTTCTTGTGTTTGAAACTAATTTACCCGAGACTCAGCGAAAGTAAAATTAAAGAAGGTAAGTTATAATATCACATTCATTTCCCATGATTTCCCATCTTTACAAATTCATTTTTTCCAATCAAGCGTACTAAATGGTACAGATATACGAAAGCTGATTAAAAGTGACGCATTCAACAATATTTTGATTGACGCTGAATTGGATGCATGGCAGGCAATCAAAGAAGTAATAAAAGGCTTGTTGGGAAAGCATCGTTCTACCAACTACGATGTTCCTGTCGCAAGGATGTTACGATCGTTCTCGAAAATTGGTGTCCACATGTCCTTGAAAATCCATTATTTACATCATCATCTGGACTACTTCAGCAAACAATTGGCTACCGAATCTGATGAACAAGGCGAACGCTATCATCAAGTTGCTATGCCAATTGAAATGAGGTAATACTGATTTTTTATTTTTTCAAACTCATTTTAATAAAACAAAAACTTACAGATATAGAGGCAAAAAGTCGCCGAGTGCAATAATTGCGGAAATTTGCTGGTGGAGTAAGCTTGTGTGGCAAGACAAGGATGATCCTGATGATAAAGAATTTTCAGGAGGTGCAGAAGGGCCAGCAGTGGAGTCACACATTGACATTATGTGTGGTTCAGAAACTGATGACAGCGATGAATGCGATGCCAATAGTCCCGAACAACCACCATCGAAAAAGTCTAGGCAATATTTATTAAAATAAATAAAAATAAATAAATAAAATAAAAATAAAAAATTATAAAAATGTTTACTTTATTTTTTTAGTAGTTTATGGCCAAAAGTCTGGAGTTATTGGAGAAAATTTATAAAAAAACGCGATAAATGACATTTTTTTGAATAAAAACAAATATCAATATTCTTGTCAAAATGAGATACCTTCACTTAATTGTAAATAAAAGCAGAACGCGTTAATCGATTTCTATGATCTATGTCGCATTTTGTTCATAGGTTATGTGGCCTTACGTAAAAGTTATAAGACTTGACACTTTCTTCCGTTTGGGATTTATATGATTTAAAAAAAAAATTTTTTTGACAAAATTTTCTTCATAAATTTATTTATAATTGCAAAAATGTTGATTTGGTAGAGAAACAGTATATGAATGGATTAAAGGAAATGTAATTCTTAATTTTTCTCAATTTGTTTCAGCAAAATCGAAATAGTCGTTCTCGAGTTATGTCAAACTACGTTTTACAACTAAGCGAAAAAACATCAAGATAAGGAAAAAATGTAAAATGTCATAAAAAAAAACTGACACATACGAACGCGAAACCCTTTGAGGATTTTACTATACTGACCTAGTACCATCACCCTGACTTGGAATTTCTCACCCCCCAGATTGGCTGTTGTACTGTGTTATGTACGGAATACAATATCAGATAAATGTCCGTCTCTGTTAATCTCAAAAATGCGAGCCCTTTTGAGCACATTTTTCATTACATTCTCACACATTTCACGCGGTATTTCATTAATTTCATCACGAATATTTTATTTGTATCTCGCAGAAATTCCAACTTCATGGCCCATGAAGTTCCTAGTTTGCAAATAGACCATCGCCAATAACTTCCTAGATATCTTCCTCTCTCTCCGTGATTGGTGCAATACACTGGATGTCGCACGAATAGTGCTACAAACACAAAACGGGGACTAATGGGAAACGTTATTTAAAGATGTTGAAGGAGTTTTTGTTTACCCATAACTGCGCCGAAAATGTATTCGTTTCCACAGCATTTGATTTCGGCAAAATGCAGCAACTGCATACATAGCCAGACCGGCTATGGCCGATCTCCAACGAAAATTCCCAAAGAAATTAATATCCAGATACTCCACTTTCCGGTGGCCCCCAAAGTCACCTGGCCTGACTGCACCAGATAAAACAATAATTGGGGCAATCCCGATTTCAGCCCTTCAGGCCTCAATGAATAATTTTCTGATCAGGTGTCGCATATAATTGAGCATACAGGGTTGCCCATATTCGACGGACCCATCTGGCACGCCATAACTTTTGACAGAGATGTCAGATCGCTTAATGACATAACGCGTTTGAAGCGTCAGTCCAAGCAGATTTTTACCATGGAACAATACACGCCACGCGAGCGCTCTGAAATAATTGAAATTTACATTCAACAGAAGAAGTCAATTGTGAAAACTCAACGTGCTTTAAAAATATTAAAAAATGTGAGAAGTGCGCCTTCTAAGAACACCATTAAGCGTTTATACGAAAAATTTTCGACTGGTGAGGCTCTTTCTAATCCGAAGAGGCCAAATAAAAGTCGACCAAGGCAATCGGCCGAGAATATCGCTGGCGTACGAGCCAGTGTTGAGAGGTCCCCAAGAACATCCCAAAAACGCCGTTCTCAGCAGTTGGGCATGGCTCGGTCCACTTTACAATGCATTATTCGCGTTGATTTGCATTTATTCCCGTACAAAATTCAATTGACGCAAAGATTGTTGCCTGCGGACAAGCCTCGTCGATTGGAATGGGCCCAACGAGTCATCGAAATGGCCGATGATGACGAGCAATTTTGGAACAAAATTATCATGTCCGATGAAGCCCATTTCACATTGAATGGGACCGTAAATAAGCAAAATTGCCGTATTTACGCCACTGAAAATCCTCAGGAGATTCAAGAATTGCCTTTTCATGACGAAAAAGTCACAGTTTGGTGCGGCGTTAGTGCGAAAACGGTCATTGGGCCGTTTTTTTTCCAAAACGAAAATGGCCATGCTGTTACCATCAACCAGGAGCGTTATCGCGACATGATGACCAATTTTGTGATGCCAATTATTCGTCGAAAGCGTATGAGGCAGTTCTGGTTTCAACAAGACGGCGCTCCACCGCACACAAGTCGCATAACAATCGATTTTCTGAAGAATTTGTTTCCGGGCCGTTTGATGTCGAAAAGTGGTGATTTGGACTGGCTACCGCGTTCGCCCGATTTGACACCCGCTGACTTCTTCTTGTGGGGACATTTGAAGTCAAAGGTTTACGTTAACAAGCCAAGGACCGTAGAAGAGCTCAAGGACAACATTCGTGAAGAAATAGCCGCTATTCCGGCCGAAATGTTGGCGAAAACGATGGAAAATGCTGCAAAAAGGGCACAATACGCCATCAACGCCAGAGGCGGCCATTTGAGAGATATCATATTCAAAAAACAAACAAATCTAAACAAATCTACTTGGAACAAATTAAATGAATAAGATTGCCAACCGCCAAATTTTTATTTTTTTCTTTGATTTTTTTTTTAAAAACATGGGTCCGTCGAATATGGAAAACCCTGTGGATGTCATTTACGGTCTATCATCTTCAAAACTTGCTAGTTATATATTATATCTATATATATAAAAATCAATTGCTGTGCGTTAGCCTCGCTAAAGCTCGAGAACGGTTGGACCGATTTGGCTCATTTTGGTCTTAAATTATTGGTAGAGTATTCCGGAAAGTTTAAAAGGTTTTATTTGAAGTGATAGATGGCGTTGAAGATGAGATTTTTGCAATTAATTTTTTTTACCACATTAACATTGAATCAAATAATGGTAGGTGACAAACATACCAGCCTATATGTGGCGCTGTTATTTATTTGAAGGCAAAACAACGTTTGCCGGGTCAGCTAGTATAAAATAAAAGTGAATTTTCTATACAATAAAAGAAACAAATAAATGAAATACTTTGATTAAACAAAAAAGTTATGTGAATTTCTTATAGTTGAATTCGTTATAAGATCTTGGACGTGATTTCTACAGCAACTTAACGGAGATCAAAGTAAGAAAAGCTGTTATTGTTGCGCAACTGAAATGATGAAATGATTCATTGAAAGTATTGCCCATCGCCA
>JAHXMU010023406.1:0-22617 GCA_019455685.1 Philornis downsi | reverse complement strand
TTTTCTATAACGGCCGTTATCAACCGGATCATCCTTACTCACAACCACGAAACCATATTTGTCTTTCCAGCACTCTGAACAAATTTCTAAAAAATCTTTAAATAGCATATCGCCTATTACATGATCATTGTATATATGTCTCAAATTCATCTCATCTTGTTTGAAAATAACAATCATGTTTGCATTATCGCGTATCAAATGTTTGGGAATCTTCGTATAGGTTTGACATAAATAAAAGCTATCAATACATTTGTGTCTGCCCATACAAAAGTAATCTCTTATAACGTTTTGCTTGCCACAAATAACATCATCAAATATCATTATAGAATGTGGTTTAGCTCTATCTGGACTTATAACTTCATCATTTTCTGAGAATGTGAATAAATTCATTCCTTTTATTGAATTTATTAGTCTCTTTAAATAACAATATTTCGGTTGATACAACGATTTTGAATAAAGGTAAATGTTTCTAAAACAAAGACCATTGGGACTTTCTATTAAACCAATCATAACATTGGTTTTACCACAATTTGATGGACCCACAATTAGAGCGCGTATTGAATTCGGTAATAGAATGCTATGCACAACTTCAGCTCTTTTTTTAACCGATGAATAAACATTGTCAACGTTTTTGATATCAATTTTTTTAGATTGTTTAATTAAACGCATGTTGACTCAACTAATTGATTTACAATGTATATAACCACTTGTATTTATAGCAAAATTACATTACACTTTTAATTGTTCACAGTAACATACAAAACAAAATGAATATAAGGTCTTGTAATACAGATAAACGTAATCAGTATAAAATTGGTAAAGGTGTTGTAAACACCTTAATCAATAAACTACCCATCGAACTTCATTTACCAGGCTATCAATTCTGTGGACCAGGCACAAAACTAGAAAAACGATTAGCAAGAGGTGACAAAGGTATAAATCCATTAGATGCCGCTTGCAGAGAACATGATATTGCATATTCACAGACAAATGATATAAACAAACGTCATCAGGCAGATCAAGTATTAGCAGAAAAGGCTTGGCAGCGTGTTAAATCAACTGGTAGTAGTTTCGGAGAGCGTACAAACGCCTGGTTCGTAACAAAAGCGATGAAAGCAAAAATTAAAGCTGGACTAGGTATGTCTGATAAAATCAAAAAAATGTTGAAGAAAACGAAAAGCAAGAAAGCATACGATAAGAAACTGTTTTCAACTACCGTTAAAAATACATTAAAAATCTTGAAAAAAGAAAAACCTGACAACATAGATGACGCTATAAAATTAGCTCGAAACGTTGTACACACAAATTTTAAAAAGAAAAGGAAATGTAATATTGCTATACCGAGAGTTATTGCAATACCGAAAATTGGTGGTTTTCTACCTTTGGTTCCAGTTATAGCTGCCCTGTCAGCACTTGGAGGTTTGGCTAGCGGTGGATCTGCAATAGTTAAGACTGTAAATGCTGCAAAAAATGGAAGGGAACAGTTAGAAGAAGCTGTTCGTCACAATAGACATATGGAAGCAATTGCTTTAGGAAAAGGTCTATATCTCAAACCATATAAAAAAGGTTATGGACTATATTATAAACCAGCTCCAAAAAACTATTAAGTACACTACCCAATCGTCCGCTAACAGACTACGATTTGAAGAAGTATTGCAGTCAACTCCATCAGTTTAGAGGTGTTTTTATGCGTGACGCTTTACCAAAGAGACCACTACCTCAAGAATGTGGTATTGTTAATTTGGATGATTCCAGCGGACCTGGTACACATTGGGTAGCATATTTTAAAAACTATGAGTATAAAGAGTATTTTGATAGCTTTGGAAATTTGCAACCACCACGTGAAATAATTAATTACTTAAAACCACCCATTGAATACAATTATGAACAAAAACAAAAATTCAATACTTACAATTGTGGACATTTATGTTTAAAATTTCTGTTCAATAAAAATAATTTACTGTATAAATAAAACAAAATTAAAATGTGTGTTTTTTTTTTTTTTTTTTTTTTTATTAATAAGTTTGTATTTATTTTATAGTGACCCCATGCATAGGTGTCAATACCATTTTCTCTTACAAATCTCTTATCATCTAAATAACTTAAAGTTAGCTTAGTAATGTATTGAGTGTATATCTGATGTATCTTAGATTTAAAAGTATACATTGAATCATAATAGTTTACATTTTCAAATAAACATTTCTTAAAATCATTAATAGTAAGTCTAGATGTTACAGATTGTTTTACACCTTTAATTTTTTTAATTTCTTTAGTTACTTCATCAATTTTAACTGAATACATTTTAGCTCTTAACCCAACGAATTCCTTCATTATTTTTCCATTACATTCATCTTTCATCATTCCCAATACCTTTTTATTTAACAATGGAAAATTAAAAACATTTTGTATAGGATATGCAGACGTATCGAAATACTTTTTAATATCATCTCGAATATTATCATAGAAATCATCTGTTGTAATATCGTATATAAACGAATCTGTATCCATATAATTTAAATTAATATTTTCCTTGTACTTAGGTTTCATGTAATCATAATGAAAATCATACATTTTCCATTTCGATAATTCTAGAACGGTATAACCAATGTAAATTGGTTTATCATATACAACACGTGATTTATTCATTTTAATTATAACCATATCGTCAGCTATTTTTATTGAACTATGAAAATTTGGTTTGGCTATAAGAGCCCTCGCACCCAACCTCTTGCCTCTACTCTCCCATTCACACACTAACCTAATATCCTTTCTTTTATCAACATTTTCCATTGTCTTGCCATAGACAGCATTATTCAACAACTTAAAAAAGTTCTGTTCAAAAACATTTTTAGCCAATGTTCTATGATGATTATTTAAATCAATATATCTTTTTAGCCAATTCGATTGATTGAATTTAAGTATTTTATGGATTTTCTTTAACACAAGATTATGTTTAAGACATTGTTGAAGATTTCGATAATGTATCACATAATTTGTTTTTAATGTTAAATCTGCTATTAATTTGGTCTGTTTCATTGACGCATTTTTTTTATTTTCCGCACAAAATGGTAAATCATTGTGGTAATCATGTAGTGATGATGGATATTCTAAATCTACTTCCAATATATAACCTATATCTGAATCTTCTTTCACATCATCTAAATTAAAATTTTTAATGTCTGTCATCCATTCAAATTTTCCATAAGGAAGATACTGTGACATAGCGTGACCATATAAGTTGTTCACATCTAAGTACATTAGATAATTTGATTTTTTGCTAGCATCAAAGTCACTTACGTATTTGTTGTTAGCTTTTGAATATCGTTTACAACATTGAACTAAACCACCCCTAATACCACGAGCTACAAAATTATACATGTTTATATCAGTTAGTAGTTCTAAATTGATTTTTGTTTCTTTCAACATTGCATCCCAAGACAAACCAGGAGCAGTATAATATTGACATGGATCTAAATTGTAAATACTTTTACATACTTTACGAAAATTTTCAAATATGTCACATAATAAGAATACATCTACTTTCAAATATAATAATAGATATTCTTTAAGATTTCTACAACTGAAAGTTTGCCATACATTTTTTGCATGTTCATAGTCTTCAACACTACACGATTCATTTGTTAATTTATTGAAAAAGTTTGATTGTGGTGGTAATTGTGTTTCTTGAAGTCTATCAATTGAATTCAAGTAATCATAAGGAAATACACCCTTACGTTTCATCAACTGGAACTCATCGTTATTGGGATACATTGACTTTACTGTTTTTAAATCATCTTCATTCAAGTATTCAGCTAGTTTTTGTAAACCGGATGACATGAATTTAAATGAATCTAGAAAACGAAGTTCAATGCTATTTTTATTATCAACATAAATTCTCTTAGATATCGATGTGTAAAGTTCTCTGTTTTGTGGAATAATGTTAATATCACCCTTGACAGATGAAAGCTCTCTTATAAACAAATGTGAATCGTATGCTGAAAGATTATGAAAAAATATTGGTACAAACTTTGCAATTTGATATTCCAAATTGCATTTATTATGTGCAGGTCCCCTATATTCTCCTGTCAAATGACAATGGTCAGCTACTCTATCTTCCAAATCTAAAAATTTTTCGCAAATGTGGCAAACTTTATCCTCTGTCTGTTTTTTTTGTTGATTAAATGTTAAAGGCTTCATGGGTATAACTTTGTTTATATAATTATTGTAAATAAATAGAACATCATTAACTAAATTTTGAAAAAATTGTTTTGGTGAATCCTCACCACTATATATCCTAAACAAATCTAAACTTGAATCATATGAGCATTTGATGAAGTAACTATAGGCAAAAGGAATATGTTTTTGAATTGATTTTACATTAGCTGAACTTTGAATATCAATTGATTCAAGAATGCATTCAAAATCAGCATATACAACAAAAGGAACTAACATTTCTTTTTTGAAATTCTTAAAACTAAGTATATTATCACCTTCCGTTGGCATCTGGGTGACCATGTTTTTGCATTCCTTCCTATGTAAAATTAGTGCGTTCTCATCATTTAACCGTGTTAAACAAGTGTTGCAAAAAAGTGATGATGAACAATGTGTTGTCAGCTGGCTTCGAATGAGTCTGAAATTGATATTGTTGAATATAAATATTAACAATTAGTTTTAACATTCGATAAAGAATAACTTATGAAAATAATTAAAAAAACATCATCTTACCTTGAAATGTTTTTAATCCAAACATAATGAAAATTGTTGTCATCTTCCAACAGGAGTAAATTGATATGCTTTTGTTTTTCCTCCTTTGTAAAATAATACGGTCCAACAATTTGATTATTTTCAAAACCAAATACGTTTACACTTATATTAGGATTATTTATTTCAAAGTCTTTTATTTTGTTTACTGGTAGCGGAAATGTTAAATTTTTAAAATTTAATACAATAGGGTTTTTTAACACTATTACATCGTCGTATATATTAGCAATTGCATACGATGAACATCTCTCAGCATTCTTTATATCAGGATGATATGCGGATATTATTGACCATTTAAAACAGTACTCATCTCTATTAATTATGTTAACACAAGCTCTTTTCTTCACTATGAATGGTGGCGATGGTATATATGAAGAACCTTTTATACACTGGTATTTGTTTATGTTAACTTCAAAGCATTCGATTTCAATTAATGTCCATCCACTATCACGTTCTTGAAATTCGTCCATTTTTTTTAATAGAACACTACAATTTTTTGAGTATTCTTCACTAATTTCTTCCATTGATTTATTTACTGTTAAAATTATCATTTTTGTTTGATGTGTAATTGATTGAATTGTTTTCTCTTTTTCATCTTTAACTAAACTGTACTTGCATTCTAATACAAAATTGTATTTAATGCTGTAATGTTTCATCAAAAGTTTCTTCAACAAATTGTTCACTTTTTCTTCAATTTCATTAAAAAATATTTCGGCAATCAAGTTCTTTTTATTTGTATTAACAAATTTATATGTCACTATGCGGTTTTGAAAGCAAGATTCAATACACTGCACTTCATCATTTGTCCACTTAATACAGTTATTTTTATGTACATTAGTACGTAAGTGATACTTCCAAATCCGTGCTTTTACTTGAACTTGACATTTTTCGCAATATTTAGTTTCTTCTTCTTCACTATTTTTTTTATGTTCACTTAAATGTAAATGTTTTATATAGTCTTTTCTATTCAAAAAGGATAATTTACACAAGTTGCACTCGATTGTGTGTTGCAATCTTATATGCCTTTTTAAATTTTTTCCCCACTGGAATGTTTTGTTGCAGATATTGCAGGAGAACATTGTGAATTGTTTTTACTTTCAAAATTGTGATTCAACTAATATATTAATTTTGATACACTCTTTTATATAGAAATTTCATACCACCACAATTCCTGTAACTACAACAAATGACTTCTTCTTCTTCTTTATATTCATATAACATTTTTTCCCAACCACCCACCATTTAAATAATAACATTTTTTTATAATTTTTTATAAATCTTTTTATTTTTTCATTTATTTTTCTATAAATTGAAATTTATAGTTATTTTCATCTAACATGATTTTGGTAATACAATAATTTCCCGTTTGTAGTTCCATTATTACTTCATCACCAACTGTAGAATATTTTTCTGGGAGAAACATCACATAGTTTTCCAGCTCAAGCATTATCCGCATTCCGAATTTTGTGTTTTTTCTTTCCACCTTTATTATGGGAAAACTGGAATATAAAGGGAACTCCTTGCCAGTTAATATAGTTTTACTATATCCTTTGTTTGCTATATTATTAAGAATGTTTGCTGCCTCCATGTTGTGTTTTTGATGTATGATATAATATCTTTAAATCAGATTAGTATTTATACTAAACATGTGGTAACTGTAATGCATTTGTGGTTTGAGAGAGATTATTTAATTTTGATTTTCCTATAACTATAAAGAGAAAGATAAAGAACAAATTAATTTTCAGTTTTTCATATCTACCATAAACAAATTTTAGATAACTCTCTCAGTTATATGTAATGTGATAATTATTTTACCACATCATTATCTACCACAAACTTAATACATATATCTCTTTTAACTATAACGTGAGAAAATTGTTTTATCACATTATTATTTTTTTATAAGTAGATATAAAGAACAAATTAAATTTCTTTTTTTTTCATATCTACCATAAACAAATTTTTTAGATAACTCTCTCAGTTATATGTAATGTGATAATTATTTTACCACATCATTATCTACCACAAACTTAATATATCTCTTTTAAATATAGCGTGAGAAAATTGTTTTATCACATTATTATTTTTTTATAAACAGATATAAAGAACAAATTAAATTTCTTTTTTTTATATCTACCACAAACAAACTTAATATATCTCTTTTAATTACAGCATAAGAAATGTTTCACATACTCTGATAAGTCTTATTCAAAACACAAAAACACTTTCCATTTCTCTCTCTAAATGTCATTCACTTAACCGCGAAGGGGGAAGGGGCAGAACAGAATTTTAATTACAACATCAACATACAAAACCATAGAACAAAAAAAAACACTTTCCATTTTTTTTTTCGCTAAATGTAATTCACTTAGTCAGCGGGGTGAGGGGGAGGGGGGGAAAACCAGAATTTGAATTATGCTATCAACATACAAAACCAAAGACTACAGATCACGGGCCACTGGCCACGGACCACGGACCACGGACCACGATCCCAACCGCGGACAACACGGTACAGGGTTGCCATATGATATGACGTCATAGAACCGAATTTTTTCCCAACGAGGTGGCAACACTGGTCGGCTTAGCTCCGTATTTTGGCGCTTTTTTCGACTTAGCTCCGTATTTTAGCGCTTTTTTCGGAAAAAGGTGGCAACACTGGTCGACTTAGCTCCGTCTTTTGTATGGAGCTAGTTGAGTTAGAACATACATACTTTTCGACATATTTTGTCGATATGGCAACTCTGGTCGACTTAGCTCCGTCTTTTGTATGGAGCTAGTTGAGTTAGAACATACATATCTATACTACTAACAAACTAAATACGACGACAACACAAAACGCGGATGAATCGATGGCTGAATGAATGGATAGATGGATATTCGATGGATGAATGGATGCATGGATGGATGGTTGTACATAAATGTAAATAACCACAGTCGCTGAGGTAGCGGCAACAATGAAACCGTAACCACATCTTCATAATTAGCATTAGATGGCACTGCAACAACGCCGGCGGCCACACCAGCATCATCATCATCCATAACCAGCTCAACGAGCCAACAGCCGATGTAGCAACAAGTCAGCAAGCAATAAGAACAGCCAACGGCTCTGCAACAAAAAATGTCTAGATAGACAGCCAGATATTCTAAACAAAATTGTCAATTCATTGTTCAAATTTGTAATAAATATATATAAACATGAAAATCAGATCATATCGTCGGGCCATGTCAGCAACAATAAAACAAGCTGTTGTTTCTGTTGCTGCTGCTGCGGCTACTGTTGTTCCACTCAAAATGCCGGCATCCACTAACAATGCTCCAGTGCTTAACACGCTTACTTAACCCAAGTATATCACGGTTTCAGCCTTTATTTTGTTGGCATAGCGGCACAGTGGTTTAATGGGGCATTGCTGGAAAAGGAAGAAAATACATTTTTCATTTGAATATTAGAAGTAATCATGTGTGAAACCCGATATACAAACGTATTGTCTTTAGCCTTTCTTATTAAGACCAGTTTAACATTAAGAGTATTGAGAATCGGTGCTAGCTACTCTGAACCAATAATCTTCAAATGTAATTGTATAAAATGCTTAAAAGTATTACCAAAAATTGTCTTATGAAAAACGAAAGAGACGCCTAAACGAGCAAAATAAAAAGAACATCATTTTTCAACGATTTAAAAAATATCAACGATTTTCGAATTTAGCACATTTCATGAACTGTCAATTAGCTTTTATACATTGAGAGGTCATTGGTTTGTGTTTCTGCGGAATAGCTGTGAACTAGCGTTAAGAAAATGAGTTATTCTCGCGGAAACTTGAAATGTAACTACATGGTAAACTTCAGAAGTACATGTATAATTATATGTCTATACGAGGTGTGTTAAAAAAATAAGGTGAACTTTTATTTTACTCAAAAAATATTTATTTATTCATAAATTTCTATTTAATATCCCTCAAAGTAGTCCCCTTCAGATATAATACACTTGTGGCAGCGTTTTTTCTAACCCTAAATCCACTTTTTGGTATGTCCTTGAACTCTTTCAGCGATTCGGTTTTTATCCCCGCAATCGTCGCAAAACGCCGTCCTTTCATGGGTCTCTTCAATCTTGGGAACAGAAACAAGTCTCAGGGGGATAAATCTGGCGAAAACGTTGGCTGCGGCATGATAACGGTGTTGTTTTTGGCCAAATAATCTCTCACAAGCAAAGATGAGTGAGCAGGTGCATTATCATGATGCAAAAGCCATGATTTTTTCCACAATTCCGGGCGTTTTTTTCGTATTGCTGCAGGCAAACGGCGCATAATTTCGAGATAATACTCTTTATTTACCCCGTACAACTTTGTTGTAAGAACTTCTGATGCAATACGCCATGGTAATCGAAAAAAACAGCGAGCAAAACCTTGACATTTGATCGAACTTTGCGTGCTTTTTTTGGTCTTGGCTCTTCTGGACTCTTCCATTGGGACGATTGGGTTTTGGTTTCGATGACATAATCATGTACCCATAATTCGTCACCAGTTATGACTCTTTTAAGCAAATCTGAGTCATCGTTGACGTCATTCAACAATTTCTGAGCGATGCTCATGTGACGTTGTTTTTGATCAAAATTCAGCAATTTTGGAATGAACTGCGCTGCCACACGTTTTATGGTCAAAATTTCCGAAAAGATTGCATGGCATGAGCCAACCGAAATGCTGACATCCCCAGCAACTTCTTTAATTGTGATTTGATGCTTTTCCATAATAATTTTCTTCACTTTCTCAAAATTTTCATCGGTTATTGATGTGCTGGGGCGTCCAAAGCGAGCGTCGTTGTTCACATCTTCTCGACCTTGTGTGAAAAGCTTGTACCACTTGTAAACATTTTTTTGACTCAGAATACTTTCACCGTATGCCACTATCAACATTTCAAGTGTTTTTGAACACTTAATTCCATTTTTTACACAAAATTTGATGCAACATCTTTGATCCATTTTTTCCCGATAGCAGAAAATCGCCGAACACGCAAAACACTTGTCTTATTTATGCCTCTCACAAACAAACTCAACATGCTATATGGATAAACCGTCAACGTATCTTCGAGACAAGTGTACCAACAACAAAAACAATAATAATCGAAAGTCGAAGAATCCGACTGAATTAAGACAAAAATTAAGACACTGTATCGCGAGGGTGGCCAAAAATGGTTAACGTCAATGTTAGAATTCGAACTTTTTTTTTTTTTTAATTTTTTTTTGTAACACTCTGGTTAGATCATACCTAAAATATCTTTTAAAACTTTTTCTAAATTTTAAAGTTACAGTGGTTCAAAGTTAAGATTTGTGTACAGCATACGAAATTTATGGAAAAGCTCCAAATTTAAGGTTCATTTATAATACTAAAAATGTAATTATTTGAATGTAACGGCTACCAAAATGTATAACAGGGTGTAAGTGGTGCCCTTAGTTATAATTACAACACTGTTTTTGTGTACAAATATTGATCATATGTCAGATCCCGTTAGAAAAAGATAGTAGTGAGACATTGTCAAGATTTTTCAGCAACAGCGAACTTTCGTAGAGAATTTAAAAGAAAGTAGAGATAACACTTTTCCAATTTTTTGGTATTTTGTAGCTACAAGTATGTATTTTAATATATTTAAAATTCTGCTGCTCGAATTTGCACGAATTTCTTTTATGATTGTTTTTCAGTGTTAACCTCATTGCGGATTCGCACTATTTTTTAATTGTGGCTAGAGATAAAGCAAAACAGACCATGCGATGTTATGCATCATGTTAAAGATTTTGTCGAAAAGCATTTTAAACGAGTATTATAATAAATAATAAAATATAATAAAGCTTACCCTATTAAAATTCTCTAACAATTGGTCTAAATATCATCGCATTAGAGACAGATTTGAAACTGAGTTGAGTGACTGGCTAGATAGCGAACTATTTTGTGAAATCATTTGTAATGTAAGTATCCGTGTAAAGTTTTGGTATTGCAAGAAAACTTAATTATTTTATACTATATTAGTAAGCAAGTACAAGTCGTAAAGGCCGAACGAATGTTTCTTATGAGGAGGGTTCAATGCGAACAAAAAGGAGGCGAGTGGAGGAACTTGTCGCTTCTACTTCATCTGAAGCTCTTAAAAAAGACACAGAAAGGTTAAAAGGTTCAAATACTAATGAAAAAATTTCTGTTGAAAGTGCTCTAGCATTATACATTGATATGGATTTATCTATGAGGCAGTACAATATGATGAGGAAAGTAGTAAATTCTATTCACAAAGATTGCTTTCCATTATACTACATATATATGATTGCAGATGCTAAAAAAAAGATTTTGCCTGATGACATTCAATTAACAGAATCTTCTGCAGAGGTACCCTTACAGAAGAAGGAGGTTATGTAGACCACTTAAAATTATTTTTACAAAAGAGAATCCAAGTGTAATACAATCAGTAAGGGATAGCATAAATACAGAAATTGAAGGTCTAGATACATATAATTACATTTTAAAAAACAAAAATCTTAACATTCACTATAAAATGCAGTTGACAATGATAGATGGTGCAGTTTTAAATGTATTAAGTGGAAACAGTAGTAGTTCAACTTGTGCTTTATGTGGAGCTAAACCATCTGAAATGAACAGCTTATCGATTTTCGAAAGGCCTGTGAATGAGCAGTGCTATCAGTACGGATTGTCGACATTACATGCATGGATCAAATGTTTTGAATGCATTTTGCATATTTCTTACAAACAGCCTATAAAGAAATGGAAAGTGGTAGGAAAAGAAGATAAAGATCAGGTTGCTGAGCAAAAGGGAAGTATTCAAGCAAAATTTAAGTCTGAAGTGGGTCTTATAGTTGATAAGGTTAAGACGGGGTATGGCACAACGAATGATGGCAATACTGCAAGGCGCTTCTTTTCTAATGTCGAACTTTCAGCTCAGATTACTAATGTAGATGTAAGGTTAATAAAATATTTTTCAATTATTTTAAGAACACTTTCAAGTGGTCATTATATAGGTATACATACATCAAATTTTGAAAAGCTTTTAAAAGATACAGCACTTTTATATTTCAAATTATATCCTTGGTATTATATGCCTTCAACTGTGCATAAAATTCTAGTTCATGGTATAGATTTTATTAAATATTCCACTATTCCCATTGGAATGTTATCAGAAGAAGCAATAGAGACAAGTCATAAAATTATAAGAAATGCAAGATTGAAACATACGAGAAAAATAAGTAGGATTGCCTCCATGGGAGACCTAATAAATTACCTTATTCTGCACTCAGAGCCATCAATTTCGATGCATAGTCAGAAAATACTTTTAAGGAAAAGTGATATAAATGATCTGAAAGAGTATTTAGTTACAAAAGAAAGATTTCAGAGCATAAAAACAGCGAATCTAGTAGAATCTGAAAGTGATGGCAGTGATAGTTGTTAATACATTTTGATTGCCTGTAATACATACTATATATATTTTATGTATATATGTATATTGAATATGTTATGTTAAATAAATAAAATTCATGTTTTTAAATTTCTTTTCGCTGAATTAATAATTTTTGTAAAATTTTGCTCTTATATGATCACAATTTACAAATTAAAATAATTTTTTAATTTATGTTATTTGTATGGGCTTTTACGATTTTTTTTTAAACTGGCAATATGCTACAATATAACTAAATATATTTACATCAAAATTTCAATCTTTTCGGATCGGAACAGATAAAAACAGGAAACTTATTGAAAAAGTTAAAAAAATGTGAAAGAGGTATTGACAATTTTCGTGGACAAATTGCATCTTTTTCGTATCAAGGATATAAGAGTGGTGGGCGTGTCCTTCGAGATAATTTCATAAAATTTATCAAAGTTATCCGGAATATATCAGAGACCAATCGAGCCAAGTTTTGTTCAATTCCAGAAACAACTTTGGAAAAAATAAGGTTTTTTCATTACAGGATATATGGGAGGTGGGCGTGTCCTTGGACCGATTTTCTCTAAACTTGTTTTTTTTTTTTCTTTCCTACTTATAAAAGCAATGTGTACTAACTTTCATTCTTTTCTGAAAACTCCTTCTATTTTTGGCCACCGTTTATATGAAAACACGACACTGTGCGCCGCGGTCACATTCAAGCCACAATGATTAAATTTCCGATCAGGTGTCGCGTATGTTTCTCATCTTTGAAACCGATTAGTTATATAAAATAAAATTGAATTTTCTATACAATAAAAATTAAATATTTTCTATAAAATAAATGAAATACATTGATTAAAAAAAAGTTATTTGATTTTTTATTGTAGTGCTATTGGTGCGCCACCCCGGATATTTTCGTTATTAATATTACATCACTTCAAAAACAAATTTCCTTGCATCTCATGAATGAGGCATGAGAGAGCTTCTCACATTCAGTGAGTTTACACACTTTATTTTTTTAGACTCACTCAACGGGGACCTACAGTTCAACGACGATTCCGAAAGTCACAGTTTGAGAAGCATTTACAAACCTTTTCGCTTACTCGTCTACTGGAAGTGTCCCTCAGATACATTCAGGTGATCGTCGCTCAAATAATCATAGATGGCTGTATCAGGGATTGAACCCGCAATCATGCGAATGACAGTCACGTGTATTAACCATCACCGCTCGGTCGATCACGAATTCATCACTACATTTTACGTTATATAAAGGGTGTCCCAACAAGAATGCAAGATTTAAATTTTAAACAAAACACAAATATTTAAAAAAAAAATCGTGAAACTTTATTATACCGTAAAGTAGACAGAATGAGGTTATGTATGGAACAACACATCGCACAGATGGCCGCCGCGGCTTTGTTGGCAGACACGCGATCTTTTAATGAAAATTTCAATAACTGTTTCGCATAAATGCTGAAGTATTTTATTAATGCAGCGTCTAATTTCCTCTTTTAAGACTTGATTCGTCGTCGGCTTATTCGCGTAAACCATCGACTTCAAAAAACTCCAAAGAAACAAGTCTAATGGTGTAAAATCGTACGATCTAGGCGGCCAATTCTGGTCTCCAAAAAAAGCGAAATATCACGATCGGGAAGTGACTGATGCAGCAATGGAATTGTTTCTCTGGCTGTATGACATGTTGCGCCGTTTTGTTGAAACCACATACCCTCCACATTCATTTCTTCAATTCTAGGCACGAAAAAACTGGTCATCATTTCACGATACCGGGCACCATTGACTGTTTGCGCTTGACATGCCTCATTTTCATAAAAAAAAATAGGTCCAATGATTCCTCCAGCCCAAAATTTACACCACACAGTGACACGTTGAGGATGCATTTGCTTCTCGTGAATCACTCGGGGATTTTCCTCACCCCAAATGCGCTAATTCTGCCTATTGACGAAGCCATCAAGATGAAAATGGGCCAATTTGCTGAGCTCGGCGTCGAATTGAGGTGGATGGAGTTTGAGCGACATCGTCACGTACACTAACGACATTTTAGGTCGATCGACCTGGTCGAAGGCGCGTTGTTGTCTTTACATTACTAACAGACCCAGTTTTGACAAATTTATTCATTAATCTCTTTACAGTTGACTCTTTTGGAGCATTATTGTGACCCCAAATTGATCGCAATTTGCAAACTGTAGCCGCAAAACTTTCACCATTTCGGTAGAACAATTTCACAATGAGAATGCGTTGTTCATTCGTGTAGCGCTCCATTTTTACTTACCTCGTACGTTCTACTACCAAACAATAGCAACTGTTCAAATGTCAAGCAATGACACTTCAAATGGCGCCAAATTGAAATCTTGCGTTCTTGTTGGGATACCCTCTATATTACCAACTATACCTTAATTTATCTTTTCTGTAATTTGCGCTGCTATGAAAGGTTTAAAAAAAAATGGAAAAAGAAAGGATACCGTCAAACCTTCATTATATTCAAATTTGAGAAATTAAGTCGGTCTCTAACCAACCACTGTTCGTGGATGGTTTTGTGTGTGAGCCAGTTACTTCTTGTCTATACCACAAGAAATTTAGGTTGAGTAGTTTCATCTTCTCAGTCATCAACCAGTAGAGCCGTACATACACACTTACAAAACGAACTTGCAACCACAACAGGCAGTAGCAGCAGCAACAACCACACCATCAGGAACAAAATGCTAAATAACGTTGCAATAATATCCATCAAGCGAGCAATCGAATGCTTGAAGTGAACAAAAAGCCCTAAAACAGTTGCATAAAACTAAATTAACGTTAAGTTAAATGACAGACCTCAAGAAAGCAGGCAGACAACAGCAGTCAACAACATTAATAGCAACATTAGCAGTAACATCGTCAGTTAAACGCAAATCGAAAGTTTAATAGTTGAATATGTATAAGATAACAGTGGATAGACATCGACCTTTGGATGCCTTCCAATATTGTGCGACATTACAATGAAAACTTTGTGAATGCTAGTGATGTGATGATCATGTTTTTTAAGACTCAGAAATATAAATGTCATCATGATTTAACACAACTATTTCAATCCAAACGGGCATATAATCACATATTTGCCAGAAAACTTTGAAGAAATTAGAAAGAATATCCAGGGAATCAGGATCACTCCCTACCACGACAATGGGAGCTCACACACCTTCCCTGATACAGTCGAATTTGTGACCAATAAAAACAAGGATTTAATGTGCTATAGATAACACGATTTTGATTTGGCAACTGATAATTTTGTTATATCATTGGATATTCAACGAGAAATATGGCAACTAAAGTTGTCAATTCATTCACATTGAAAACTGAGCTAAGAAGTTCTGGTTAATATTGTGCAAAATCAAAAATTTTAGAATCAAAAGATATCACATTTTAATCCAATTCCCATCCAATTTGGTTGTATAAACTAGAAGATTGTAGTAGCATAAATACAAAGTATTAAAGTTCAAATAGTATGCATTTTCTAGACAAATTTTTCATGTTTATGGTACCATATATTGCAGAAAGAGTAGTTTTATGAGAGGTTCAACTTAGATTGTGAGAAAAATAAATATATTGCATATATTTATTATCAAACATGATTCAATTTTTTTTTGCAAAACATTCTCTACGAAGATCAACATAATTTTCTATGCGTTTGAATCAATTTCCGAAGAGTTCTTCCCACTCAAAACGATGTAACACGAAAACCTTTTAAAAATTAATTTAAAAGTATCAGCCACTCCTTCACATGTCAGGAAAGATTGAGCTCGAAATTTGTTTTTGACGTGCCGGGTAAAAGGTTCCAAGTCGTGGGTGTATGTCGAACTTCCATTCTTATAGTGGGGAATAAACCCTTGTCGGTTGATATTCCTTATTTCTCCATAAAAAGTGATGGTGTCGTTCAAAATTTACCATTTTATGCTACTCTGATGGCTTAGGGAGGACATGTTAATTTTTTCGAAAAAAATAGGTGATAATTTTGGTCGAAGCGCTTCGTGGCAAACCACTTTTCGATTTGTTCGATTTGTCACATAAGTATAGCCAACTGCGGCCTGTCATCCATTTAGTGGTTTCAAAAAAGCCGGTCTGACAAGGCTGTCAGCTGTTATCTGAAGTGTTATTTATTTAGTAAAAGGTTTGTTATTTAAGAAAATGAAGTGTTTAACAACCGAAGAACGCGTAAAAATAGTTGAAACCTGCAACAAAAGTAGAGTTTCAAGCGCCCTTTTCGTGCATTACGTGGTGATTATGGTCATATTAATCGACCTACTGTGCAAGCCATTGCCAAGATTATAAAGAAATTTGAAGAGACTGGAAGCATTATTACTGCCTGTGCATCGTTGCAAAGTACGCATTGCTGAAAATATCGCTTCTGTTAGTGAAAGTGTGGCGGATAATCCGATAATCGTTGCAAAGTACGCATTGCTAAAAATATCGCTTCTGTTAGTGAAAGTGTGGCGGATAATCCGATAAACGGACTTTTTTTGACCTGCAATTGAAAATTAGGAACAGAAGGATGGGTGGTTTTAACACGACGGTGCCACAAGCCACACAACACGATCGATTTATTGCATGAGAAGTTTCCAGAAAGCGTAGCTTTTCGACGTCAATTGACTATCAAGATCGTGCGATTTGACGCCGTTAAACCTTTTTATGTGGGACTCCGTATTTACGCACACAATCTCCAAATGTTGGAACGTTTGAGAACCAACATTCGTCAAGCTATCGCCGATATACCGGCCGAAATGTGCAAAAAAGTGGCCGAAAACTACCTCAGAAGGATCCACTGCTACAACCAATCCAGAGACGGTCATTTGAATTTGTATTTCGTACATAATGGCAAGGTCCAAGCTATATAATGAAATAAAAATTTCATCGCAATCATAGCTTTATGTGCGTTTTTTAAATTTATTTGTGAATCCTAAAAATGGGTAACCCGGTACAACCATTAATCGCCTCTCAAGACCTTTTGATGTTTTTTTTTTTCAACACTTCATTGGTTTAATTCAGCGAGTTTCATATTGTGCGGTATAAAACGTGAGAGAATTATGTTGACGTCGATTCGTATAATATTAAATGCATGTGAGCGCACTGGTCCTTCAGCATGCCTCAATTTCACGATAAGTTTACGACCTTGTAATGCTAGGTATTCCACACTGATTGGCACAATAATTACGACAGCGATTGAATTCGAAAAACGGTCGAAACAAGGTGACCCGCGATAAATTTTCTTCGCCTTCCATTTGTCTTCCATTCATCATCATAGAATAAATCCATGTCCGAATTTCTGAAAAATCAACGCATGGAAATGTTCAAATATAAGTTTTTCTTCTTTATTCGAAATTAGACGTTCAAGTCTTTGTAAAAAACGCAAATGTTACTTTTATGACACAACATTTTGATCAATATTTGATGCATGTTTGTCATTTCCAAAGAAACACTTTTATATGGCTTCCAAATCTAAACAAATTCGGAGTTCTTATCAAATTGAATTACATTTAAATATTATTAATTTGTTTGGATTCGACTGCCACATAATAACATTTGACAGATACGTCATTTTGCGATCTAATTTCGTTCTGAAAACTCTGATTCGAAAGCAAGATTTCTTTAGTCAAATGAAAAATTGCATCAAAATGGTTGTTTTTTCATTGCTATAATGATTCTCATGCAAATGTGAAGAAGACACACCATAAAAAAAACCGCTCTCTGATCAATATTTCGACTAATCGACAAGTCTAATAATAAATGCTTCTCAAACTTTGGAGTTTGAAATTGCCCTTAAATTGTAGGTCCTATTGAGTGAGTCTACTACCCTAAAGGGAGTAGTTCGCAGTTCATTCAGAATGCGAGTAAGCTTACTGAATGTGAAAAGCTTTTCCATATTTCGTTCATGGGATACCTCTTCTGCTGTTAGCAACAAAAATATCAGAGCATATGCACTTTCAGTTTTTTAAGGTAGACTAAAGACTGAAAGTCAGCAGGCCATTATAGGGTATTGCAAAAATCACAATCACAATACGAAGAAATAACACACATTTTAAACTTTATTTTTTCCTACAACAAATTCTCGTCTCTATTTTCTGGCTTTTTCGTTTTGAAGGAAATATTGTTGTGCTCGTATTATATTGAAAGCCACTAAAATTTATGCTTGAAAGAACTTTAACACCATGATCTCTCAGCCATCAAATGTTGCAGGTTGCAGCAACAGCAATAGCAGCGAATAAAACCAACCATTTCAAACACAATGGGAAGACATCATCAACCACTAAATATTGGCTAAATAAAGGAATAATGACAGCAGAGGCAACGGCAGCTGCATGCATTTTTTCATTAACTTGATGTGTGTTATAACACAGTGGGGGAAGCGGCTTTTAGAGGTGAACATTGTCATAAATAAGTTCAAATTACATAGCATGAATGCAACAGAATGTCACATTCAGTGAGTCGCATTCCTATTTTTCTATTCATCAAATGACGAGTCGGAAACAAGCTTCAGGAACTTTTGCTTTAACATTACATTTAACTTGTCGCAATATTTTCCCTTGTGTGAGTACTCAAACTAGATCAAATTTGAATCAAAATAATGAACATTTATAAATATACACGCGCGAGTGTCTTATGAAAGAAATGTATACGTTTTAAAAATTTAATGTATTTGAGCTAAAGTTAAAAATATTTTTTAAATTTTAAAATTTTTGCAAAAATTTTTGCGTTAAAAATCTGATATTTAAAAAAATTATTTTTAAAAATTCAAATATTGGAAAAATGTAAACGATATCTTTAGCAAAAAAAAAAAAAAATCAAACTATATGAAGATGTGTTTTTCTCCTTTTCCATTTCTTAAAATAAAATAGCTTAAACATATTAATGTATTTAAAAAGAAAATTTCATCAATTTTCTAAAAATAATATTAGGTGCGCAACTGAGTTCTTGCTGTTTTTTTTTTAATTCAACTTTATTATGAAACCATGTTTACAAATGATTCATTGAAAGTATTGCCATCGCCAGTTACTACTTCCTCCCATCTTTCTGGCAAAACTCGAATTCCGTCACGGTAAAACTGTTCATCTTTAAAGGCTATCCTCGAATCTTGATTCTTCATCCATTCGTTGATGCCGTCATATGTGTGGAACTGCTGGTCAGCCAGATCTTATGCCATCGACCGGAACAAGTGATAATCGGACGGCGCAATATCTGGGGAATATGGCGGACGGAGTAAGACTTCCCATTTCAGCGTTACCAGGTAGGTTTTAACGGGCTTGGCCACATAAGGCCGAGCGTTATCATGCTGAAGAATCACTTTTTCGTGCCTCTCCGCGTATTGTGGGCATTTCTCGCGCAGAGCTCGGCTCAATTGAAGTCTATACCAATACCCAGTGATGGTTTCGCTTGGTTTTAACAGCTCGTAGTAAATAATACTGACCTGGTCCCACCAAATACAGAGCATAACGTTTGCTGCATAAATATTCGGCAGAAGGGACGACGTAGAAGCTTAACCGGTCAGCCCCCATGACTTTTTTTTCTTTGGATTGCTGTAATAAGTCCATTTTCCATCACTCGTTACAATACGATGAAGAAATACTTCCTTTTTTTGTCGCTGAAGTAGTTGTTCACAGGTGAAAAATCGACGCTCAAAGTCCCCTGGCTTCAATTCATAAAGGGCCCAAGTTTCTTGCTTTCGAATCATTCCCGACGCATGCAATCGCTTGGAAATGGTTTGGCGCATAACTCCTCATACTAAAGCAAGCTCTACCTGCGTTTGACACGGATCCCCATCAAGCAATAAATTCAGTGTCTTCGAAGTCGTTTCGTCTTAATTCACTCGGACAGTCGTCAACATACACACAAAATCATACATATTGACACAATCAAAAGAATATGACGTCACAAGAAAATCACTATTGTGCCGAGGCGGTATGTTTACCTTGGCTTGGCTCATGTCGTTTAGGTTATGGCAGAATCGACTAGCACTGACAGCTCCATCTATTGGCAAACAGTAGAAACTTAGTTGCGTATCTAATATTTTGCGAATAGCAGAAAATCAAATCGTAATATGTCAAAAAATCATTTTGTTGGAAATATCGATATGTTTAGAAAAATATTAAAAGAAAACAAATTATAAATTTTATTGAAAAGAAATTTAAATATTTGAATATTTCTAAAAATATAAAACGCATAAAAAAAAACATTTTATAATGCTTCAAAAAAAAAGTGAATAAGATTTATAAATGTGAAACTTTTTGAACAAATATACTTTTGAAAAAGAAATAAACATTCAACATGTTTTAAAAAACATAGAATGAAAACGGAAAAAACTTTCTGAATGAATGGTTTCTAAATTAAAAAATAAAAATTATTTTGTTTTGACAAAATTTCTAGTAAATCCAGGATTTACAGGATTCAAAATTTAAGATCCTTTGGAAACATTTTCATATGTATATATAATATACATTTATTTTTATATAATTTTATATTTAAATTAAATTTGTGATGTTTTTTACGAATCCACACGCTGTGAGCAAGAAAATAATGGGGGGAGAAAAATTCCGACCCAGGTGAATTTGTTATTCTTAAAAAAGACTAAATTTTTAGTAAAAATTTCGATGTTTACCGATTATCGTAAAACGATAATGTAAAAAATCATTCCCTTTTTTAATTTAAATTTTTTGAAAATGCGATTTCCTTTTTTTTTTTTGACACCAGTCGCCATATAAAGAGTAGGTCTTCTTTTTGGAGAAATATAAAAAAAAATAAATAAAAAAAAATATTTATTTCTGAGCGATAAAATAAAAACCAAAAGTAATTCTCGTTTACAACTTTTGTTGAAAAATAACCAAATGAAATGCCTTTTTGCATATAAAACAGTTCTTGAATATAACATTGACAACGATATTCTTAGTTGAAAATTCCAACACTAACAGCCGACTTTGATAAAAGTTTGCATTTTAATTAAAAAAAGCTCAACTCTTTCTTTCTACATTGTAATTGTTGGTTTAAAAGAATGAATGACACAGTCATTTCCAACCACTGTGCAGGGTGATTACGCTTTTGTTCGGACATTTTATATAAATAGTCTGTTTGAGGAAACCTAAGTCAACTTGGAAAACGTCGTCATTTAATAACGCTGATGACAATCGTTGCTTTATTCTTTTGGATGATATTGGTGGCGTTGATGATAATTATGATGACGATAGTTTGGGAGAGCGAAAACAACGAGTTAGAAAAAGTGTTAAATTCGTTTACAAAAGTTGTACACGCGAAATCTTCCACAATAGCAGGTGCCAAACATTCGCACACATATAGAAAACAAGGTGTTGATATCCAATACGAATCAAGGTGAGCAGAAAATGCAATGAAAAGATGATGAAAATGAGAAAGAGAAGAAAAAGAAACTCAAAGCACCGAAACGGTTTAGGTATTGAGAAACCGCCTCAGCAATTTAACCTCCTCGATTTGGGGGACAACGAATTAGGGTTACATGCCCTCTAGAGTGAGCTAAGGGTACGAGTGTAAGTTGAAGAAACAGTAGTCTTCCTCGTTTTTGTGAAATATACAGTTCTAGGTAGGTTTCATAAAATATTTTATATGTTTATTTTTGTAAGCAATCCATCAACTGGGTCTTCAGCCAAGAGACCGTGTGGTCTTTCCTGGTTTCTTTCCCTCCACTTGTTACGGTTTCAAATTTCTTTATTTCCTTTTTCACATTCTCCAATTTTACCGGAATTCGTATTACTTGGACCACTTTCAAAATTAGAATAAAGGGCATTATGCTGAGCACGACCTACACAAATCTGCTATAATGGTGCATTTTGCGAAACTGATTTTATGCAATAAAAGAAAATAACATATTGATACGAAATATGTATAGGGTGGCGCATAAGTAACGATAAGATTTGATCGGTGAATACGTTTTTTGTTTAAGTTGCTTTTCCGTCTCTTTATAGAATTAACTAAATAATACTTGGGAAATTTATGATGGAAAGGCTCAGCACAAAAGAACCAAAGTTGTTAAATTTTAGTTTGAAAGTCAGCATTCGATTATTCAGATCATATCGAAATTTCTTTCATGTTCGAAATGCTCCTAGCGCTCCAACAATTCACCGATTGGTTCAGCGTTTTGGGCAACAAGAGACTGTCTGTGATATTCCGCGTGCTGGAAGAAGGATTTCTAGGCGGTCTTTGCAAAGAATTTTACATATGTTACATGTTTTCCCATATAAGATGCAATTGGTTCACGAGTTAAAACCAAATGATGCACAAGAATGCATTCAATATAGTCGCCGTTAACGTTACTTATGCGCCACCCTTTACATAACTCAATTTCTATTGCATTTTGGACTTGGATCATTATCATAATTACCGGCACGTTTATCAGCAACCGATAAGAAAGAGTTTTTGAAAATTGTGCAAAAA